>JAMPIO010000343.1:0-86808 GCA_024699865.1 Aphelenchoides fujianensis
CGAGCTGGCCGACGAGCAGCGAGAGCAGGAAGACCGCGCCAATCGAGGACATCCCGCCCAATCTGTATGAGGAGGGAATGACCGCTGGAACAGGAGCGAGAGGACGGACGGAGAAGACAAGCGAGCGGACAAGAGGGCGAGCAAGTGGCTGCTCATCGCGACACGGCGAACTTCAAAGATGCCCGCCCCCACCACTCGGCCTCCGGTTGGTTCGAGTTCGGCGATTCGAGGTGTTTGTGCGGCGATTGAGCTCAATTTGGTGGGCGGAGGTGTTTCCGCCTTCCGCCTGCAGCCACCCGCACGTCACTCGCGCGACTTGAAGACAAAAGGGCGGCGAGCGGGCGCTCGGACCACACGCATCGGATAAGCGAAATGAACGAATAAAACGGTTTCCCGGCAGTTAAAAATACCACGAATGGCTTTAAAAAATGCGGAAAATTCGGTTCTATCAGTATGTTACGAAATCGGAACGGAAATCCGCTAGCATTTTTTAATTTCACGGATTTAACGCATAAAATAGTCGGGTTGCTCGCTCAATTCCCGTCCCTTTTGCTTCGAGCGATCGCTGGAGTTTCTTGACAAAGACAAATCGTCAGATCTTGCAGACGTTGTTTTTTTGTCGGGTTTGTTCCATAGTAATCCAACCGACCTTCCGGCGGATTCCATTGATGGAAAACCGTGCAAGCGAGTCGCCAAAGAAGCGAATGGTGTTTTCTTTCGCTGTAGTCTCATTCAGCCTTTTAATGATTTGCAGTTCAATTGAATTGACTATCTGTGGTGTCTCAATAATTTGCAGTTGGTTGAGCTTAGTGGATAACGAGAAGGAGGAGTCTATCGTTCCACAAGAGGAAGCAGTCAGGTCTCAACGAGCAATTGACACTTCTGGCATTTCGACACGTTGGAATTTCAACCGAAATGCGGGATTTCGGTTGATCCATTCCGTCTGTTCTTTTCCTCCGGTTTTCCCAACAACCGAGTGAGCGAACATGTGAGAGAAATCAGTTAGTTCGTCTCCAATTTATTTATTTCTTCAAACTTCTATTCTCTTTCGTCCATTTTCACTTCCCTCTCCGGAATGTCCGAACGAACGCTGAAGGACGACAGTGAAGTGAGTTCATCTCCCCGTATTTCTTTTCGTTTATCTGATCCTCGCGCTTCCAGATGGCCGAAATGTTGGCCGAACACAACGGCCACTTGCGTGAGAATGTGAGCGCGTTGACGGATCGCCTGAACGCGGTCAACCGTCAGGCGGGCGACCTCCAAACGAGCCTTCAGGGGCTGCAGGGCGAGATCACGGAAATGAAGCGCGAGAATTACGTCCAAGAGGTGAGTCTGCGGCTCTTTTTTCATTGATTTCTTCCCGGATTCAGGTGATCATCGACGAGGGCTCTGATCTGTGTTCCCGCCGCAGTGCGGGCATCAAACCGCCGCCGCCGCCGCTCGGGCCGAAGGAGCTGCAGGAGAAGGTCGGCAACTGCGCGCAGCAGGGCCTCCAAATGATCTCCCAAATGTTCAAACCGGTGTCCGTCGAGCTGCCCACCGGCCTGGTCGTGAACGCGGAGCTGATCTCCAACGACATCTACGAACCGATCGATCGCCATCTGATCCGCGACTTGCCGCCGATCGTGGGCACGCCGGACTTCAACTCGTGGGACATGCACGAAGTGGTGAAGCAGTCCTCCGAAATCAACGAGATCACGGTCGGCGGAGGCGAGGTGCCCAGCGAACTGCCGGCTATGCCGCCCTCGATGTGGGTTTGCTTCGTATTGTTCCTTCTTTTGATACGAATCGATTGCAGTCCGATCCGCAGCCAACACCCGCCTCTGCCGCTGCCCGTCCCGCAGCTCGTGTCGAACTACGCGGACGAACTCAAAGAACAATTCGAAGAGGAGATCACGCCGCCGGCCAGCCCGCAGATCCAAACGCCGACCGCCATAACGTTCCCGCCGGTGGACGGCGGAGCGGAGATCGAGGGACTGCCGCCGATCAGCCAAATTTCGTGCGTCTTTCGTTTGCTTTCTGTTAATCCTAGGGGATCTTCAGGCAGCCGGAAGTCTCGAGTGCCCCGGTCGCCGTTCCGTCGCTTCCGATCGACGTCTCGCCGCTTCCGGTCGTCGACTCCGTTCCGCCGCCGCCGAGCAAGAAGCCGCTCGCGCCCGCCAGCTTGGTCGACGAACTAAAACGCCTCCATTTGGCGAAACCCGAGCAGAAGGCGCCCGTCAAGACGCCCGTCCAGCAAGCGGCCAAACCGGCGGTCACTTCGGCGGCGAGCCCGGCGGTAAGCTTCGGATCGGGAGCAATCGATTGATTAATGGCCTTCCACGATTGCAGAATAAAGAAGAAGAGTCGGACGATTCGTTCGACGAGCTCTTCAAGCAGGTGCCCGCGAATGTCGTCCTTCCGGCCGCGAAATCCGTCGAGCCGCCGCCCGATCCGAAGAGCACTCCGCAACTGCCGCCCGTTGATCCGCCGTCCGCTGTCAGCATTCAAGTCCAGCCGCAATATCCGCAGGAGGAAGGAGCGGGAGCTCGCAAGGCGACCAAAACGGTATGATCAGCGGGAGCAGCCGGCCCTTGAGTGTGGACATTTGGGCTGCGTGAGAAGATCAAACTTTTTGTTTCGAACCGCTTGCTTACCGTTTTCCGCAAAGAAAAGAACGCGACCTCACGAAAAACGAGTGACAGCGGGCGGGTTCGTTCGGTGTTAAGACGAAGGTGAGTCGGAAGAAGAAAGCGGGGAGTTCGATAAAGCCGGGCGGCTCTCCGAAATCGACTGATGCGGGGCGAGTTTCCGGCGGCTTTTCGGAGTCGCGGCTTGTTTATCCGCCCGGCCATGCTCACGTCCCCGCTAGCGATTGCATTCGCTCCTTCCGCCCCTGACCTTTCGTTTGCAGTCCTCTCGGCCGCGGGTCGTCCATGAACCTGCGGCCCCGAACACCGCCGTCCCGTATTCAATTCGTTCTGCCCGCAGACCTCCGAAATCCCGGGGCTTTGCATTTGTGATCCTTTCGCGCATTTCTCCACAACCTCATAAACAAACGGGTTCAGTTCAAAGCTCTCTTGTCCGAAAGTTTCGAGTGTTTACGTCACTCGGTGACCGTTGGACTTCTCGTCTTTGAACTTAATCCCTTTTGTTTGGAGCCGGCGGGGGCGGAATGAGGAGCTCCTTTCTTTCATTCAACTCCTCGTGTTTCAGCTCGTGAAGCGCTCGATCTTCGACACTTCCTCCTCGTCCGACGACGAGAAGCCGAAGGAGACGCGCGTGAAGGCCGAGGCGAAGCCCACGCCGCAGCCCACTCCCCGCGCGCCCGCTCCGGCCAAAAGTGCGGAGGCGGCGGAGGTGGACGACGAGATGCCGAAGACGGTTCTGAACTCGGTGAGCGACGACTTCTCCAGCCGCCTGAATGCGGCCCTCCTTCGTCGTCCTCAACAACCGGTGAGTTTTTTCGATTAAACTTCACTCTCACTCGCAATCATCGCTTTGCAGACCTACACGGCCAAACCGCAGACGTCGAACAGTGCGGCGCCCGCTTCGTCGAGCTCCTCGGACACTAACGAAGTGGACACGAGCGA
Source organism: Aphelenchoides fujianensis (assembly GCA_024699865.1). Lineage (NCBI taxonomy): Eukaryota > Metazoa > Nematoda > Chromadorea > Rhabditida > Aphelenchoididae > Aphelenchoides > Aphelenchoides fujianensis. The sequence continues at coordinate 3,573 of JAMPIO010000343.1, forward strand.
GCGCCAATCGGTGACCGCCCTCCGCGACAAACTGGGCGGCTCCATCACGCGTGCCCACACGCACGGCAAGGCGAACAACGACGAGACGAGCGGCAAGTCGAAGTCGAGCGGCGACGAGCAGTCGCCGGTGCGCAGCCCCGAGCCGAAGGCCGCCGCCCAGCCGTCCGCCGGCAAGAACGATTTGATCCAAACGCTCAAGGTTCGTTCGGACTGGACGAATGAAAGAGAGTTGTGTCGTTCAGGCCCGTCCGCGCCCGCCGAACCGCCGTGATCCGACCGCCGCCAGCAAGCCGCCGCCCGCTGCCCCGCTGGCGGCCGTCGAGAAAGCGGTCACCAAACCGGCCGAATCGAAGGCCAAAACGCCCGCCGTCGTCGCGAAGCCGCCGACCACTTCGGCCGCGCCGGCCGCCGCCAAGAAGCCGGCCGAGACGCCGAAGAAGAGCCTCTTCGACTCGGATTCCGATGAGCCCTTCTGATTTTTTGCATTTTTCTCCATTCTTTTCATGTTTCTCATCGATTGCGAACGGGGAAATGATTGAATTGTGTTCTTTTTTATTGACGATTGATAAATCGCCTATTGTTTGAGCAGAATGAGACAGACAAGTATTGCGAGCGAAGAACAATGGATGAGTGAAAGAATGAAAGAAACAGTGGACTTAGAGGGGAGAAAATGTACCCGTAAGGAGGAATTTACGACCATGACTGCTTATTGTTGATGCGACTGGTGAGATGGGGGATCGGCGGAGCGGTGCCCGTCTTTGCGAAATCGGCCCCAACTCTTTCCGCGACGACGGGCGGAGTTGGGCTTGGGGGTGTCCGGGCTGGTGGTCGTGTGGGTGGACGAGGAGCGGCGTTCGCGGATGACTTCGTTGATGGCTTCGCACCACTCGGTCGCTCGCCGGCTGGGATCGTAGAGATAATACGTGCGATTGGGCTGAAACGGAGGAATGTGATGAAATCCGAGTCGACTAATCCACGACTTACGGTGTGGACGAAGAATGTGCGGAAGTTCTTGGCCTCGGTCTTGGTCGACGCGGTGATGGGCACCTCGCCCTTGAGCTCCTGTCGGACGGGGTCGACGTAGAAGAGACGGCCGTGGTCGGTGAGCAGGAAGATCCTCTGCCGCGCGAAGAGGCCCTTCTTCTTTTCGAGTAGGCCCGACTTCGTAATGAGCCCCTCCTCCACGAAGCGGTGGTAGGAGTTCTCCTGCCGCTGGGCCTCCAGCCGGCTTTGACGGACCATCTCCGCGCTCCCTTTCCGCTCGTCGTCCACCGGCGACTCGGAGAGCGGGGGCGGCGAGGGCGGCGACTCTTCGGTGTCGTCGGAGGTCATCCGCACGAACTTGTCCCGCTTCGTCATGCCCATGAGGCGCACGAGGGCCTTGTTGCTCAGGCCGGTGTCTTCGGGGCACGGGCTGGTGATCTCCGAGTGGAACTCCGAGTAGAACTCGGGCTCTCCGCCGCCGGCCGGGATGTAGGGCTTGAGGACGGGCGGAGTGCGCGTGAAGATGTTCTCCCAATCAACGCCCTGCAAGAACACCAATCAGTCCAATGATGAATGGAAACAAGCGGACTCACCTCAAAGAACTCGTGGTTTTTGATCTCCTCGGCGCCCTGCGAGCCCAAGCGTTGGGAGGGCTCCGTCACGAGAAGACGTCGCACTAGGTCCTTGCCGGCCGCATCGAAGCCCTCCGGGAATTTGTACTTGACGGTGCTCATCTTCTTGTGGATCTGGAACTCGCCGAGGCCGCGGAAGGGCGGCTGGCCGGAGATCATTTGGAAGATGATCACGCCGAGCGCCCAGTAGTCGGCTTCGGGCCCGCACTTCTGGCAGTTGAACACTTCGGGGCTCATGTAGTTCGGAGTGCCAACGAACGTGCCCCTCTTCGGCATCCTCTTCACGTCTCGCTTTTCCGGAACGGGCTCTGAAAGAGAAGGAACGAAATAAGCGAACAGGAAGGCACACACTCACCATCTCCCTCGAAACCCAACACCTTAGCCGACCCGAAATCGGTGATCAGGATGTGCCAATCGGCCTGCAGCAGGATGTTCTCCGGCTTCAAGTCCCTGTGCACGATCCCGCACGAGTGCATGTACTCGAGGGCGGACACCAGCTCGGAGCTGTAGAACTTGGTCACTTGGTTGTCGAAGGATCCCAGACGGCGCAACCAAAAGAGGAGCTCGTTGTTGGCCGCAAAGGTCATCACGAAATCTTAAAGAAGACGGAAATGAGAAGGACACTATAGAACGAGGACTCACACAGGCGATCCTCCTCTTGGAACGAGCTGAGCAGCTTGGCGATGAACGGATGCCCGCCTCGTCGATGGCCGTACGCCATCGTCGCCATGATGTCCTTCTCGCGGGTCACGTACTGGGCCTTCCGTTCGCGCAGGACCTGCCGCTTGCTCATCACCTTGATGGCGACCGGCTCGTCTGTTCCCACGCGTTTCGCTTGGTACACGCTCGCGAACGACCCATGGCCCAGGTGTCGCGTGAAGTAGTACATGTCGGCGTCTTCGGCGCTGAGCGGAGAACGGGAGTTGTGTCGCTTGACGCGGCAGAAGGCGAGGCGCACGAATTCCTGCTGCGAGATCGGCCCGAACGGGAGCGGCTTCTCGCGCGCGGCCTCTTCGAGTCGGCGCTCTGCTTCCTCGTCGTAGTCGTCCATGGAGTGGGCGATGAAGTCGTCGTAGAGCGTGTCCGGTGGTCGGGGGTTGGGCGGCACGTAGAGGGTCGTGTACTCGTCCCAGTCGGCGAGCAGGAGGGCCGAGTCCACGAAGTAGTCGTCCGCCGGGTCCCGCTCCAGCTTCTCGTTCTCGCCGGGCGTCGGCTGGCTCATGTCCCAAAAGTCGGTCTCGCCTTTGGCGGCGTTCCGTTGGGCGCAGAAGAGCTCCTCGGTGCTCGACGTCGGATCGCTGTTGCAGTAGTGGCCGGCGGAGGGCGTCGGGGAGGCGGAATCGCGGCGGTCGGGCGGCCGGTCGGGCTCGCCCACACTTCGCGCGGCCTCCTCCGTGCCGCTGCTTGAGGTTGTGGTTGACGAGACACCCGTGTTCATGCTTATTGCACAACCTGCAAACGAGGAACGATGAGCGGGAATGCACGCGTGTTCGCAATCAGAACGCGTCGCGTCGTCCGAGTGACGAATAAACACGGAATTTCGAGCAAAAACACGTCGCACTGTCGGGCCCTCAACCGCACCCAACGGAAGGGCGCGGCGGCTTCGTCATCGCCCTGCTTTAAACTGACCGCTCCCAATCACCGGCTACCATAACCGCGGGCAGAAGCGTTGATTTGAACGGAAAAACACTCGTGGACATCGAGCGCAATCCCCCGTCCTTGTCGCCCGACCGCTCGCTTCTCTCCGCCTCCTCTCGGCCGGCTCCGTTCGTCCGTCCGTTCGGTCCACCTTCGGCTTACTGTTCCCGCTGCCCTTCTCCGGCCGTGCGGCTTCGATTCCACGCCCATCGCCCACACACGCCGCCCGAAACACCCGAAACGTTCGGCCCGCCGTCCACGAGTCATGCACACGCCCCGAATCAAAACAACATCACGCACAGAGGATCTCGCGCCCACACCTGTCGCTTGTTTTTATTAATGAAAGCGCGGCGAGTGACGAAGAAAAGGGCGCGTAAAGAACGCACTCGGACGGGCGGCGGATGAACCCCGTTTGCGGATTGTGTGGACGCGAATTCATGCGAGGACGCGCCCTTTCCGCTTTTCTCCGTTGTTTTGCTCGATTTGGGGTCGTAAAAACACACGCGAAAACAAGCGGCCATCTCTCTCGCGGGTCCTCCTTGATTCCCCGCACAACACGCACCTTTTCGCACCCGCGGCCGCCGCGGGAATCACTGCGAGATGATTGGGAATCGGCGGTAGAAAAAAGCGGAATTTGGTAGCGAACAAAAAGCGCCCTTTTGGGAAGAGCCGCGCGGCAACTGGGCGTCGCGCGTCGCGGCGGAACTTTGGCGAAAACAAGCTCGCGAAAAGTCGCGGTGCAAGTGTGCGCCAATCGCGGGTTTCCCGCCCAAAACGCTTGGAACAGAAACGACAACTCATGGTCAATGAATGAACGCGCGAGCACAAATGACATTCGCGAATAACAAGCGCGAAAGTGACGAAACTGCGGATGTTTTGGGCTGCGAAATCGGTTGTTTACGCCCGCGAGCCTCACGCATTCATCCGGTTTCGGCGTCTTTTTCTCACCTCCGCGATTAGCCGCCGGCCGGACAAAAACAACGAAAACGACGAGAAATCGGAGGGGTTGGTTGGAGTCATTTCGGAGGGTTTCGGAAGAAATTTCAAAATATTTGTTTTGGAAAAACGCTGGCTCGAACCCGCATCGCAAGAGGGCGGGCCGCGGGCGCGTTGTGGAGGAAGCGGGAAACGCGAAGGAGAAAAACACGCGAAAAGGGCTCCAAAGAAGAGGGCGGCGAGGACGAAGGCTGAAGAAAAACAACAACTCTCGTCACCGCCGCGAGCGGGCAGCGAGAAGGCGGGCGTGTTTTCGGAAAACTCACAATCAACCAGCGGCGCCCGGAGTGCGGCATTCCGATCCTCCAATCCGCGGGACAACATGATGAGTGCAAATAATCCGCCCATTTCCATCTTCATTCCTCCTCCGGCTTCTTCAGTGAGCCGGGAGATTAGCGGCCGGTAGTGATGGCTGGGGGCTCTGCTTTTTCTGCTGCTTCCTTCCCCCTCCAACGGATCATCCGCTTCGTGTCCGGCGGTTGCAAACTCGAAAACAATCAGATTTGAGGACGTTCTCCGCTGCGGGCGGCCTCGCCCCGCCGCTTCTTCACGTAAACAATCTTCCGCCCCGCCGTCCCGTCCGAAAACATGTTTTCGTTCGATTGCCGTGGCGAACGGAACGACCGCGAGAATCCCGCGAAGCGCCGAGTTCTGCCCGCTGCCGACTTCCTCTTCCGCTCGTCCGGCCGCCGTCTGCGAGCCGTTGGGATCGCTGCTGCACACGGACGGCCGGCAGGTACTTCCGTGCGGCGAAACCCCGCTGTCGTCGAGCAAAACAATCTGCAGCACGATGGACGACGCCGACAGCTCGCCACTCGTCCACCGTAGCCGAGGGCAGAGGACACACAAACAGAAAGCGATTAGCGGCAAGTGTGCAATTAGAGCGAATGGACACTCGATTAGGAGCGACTGGTGGAGTCCCGACGGACCGTGGAGGACCGCACGCGACAACAAAAAACATCTCACGATATCCGTAATCGAATTAGAAACAAACACGCGGACGAGTGCACGGAAGGCGAACTCCCGCTTGTTTTGTTTGTTCGGCCCCCTCCTTCTTCGCCGTCTGCCCGTCCGCTCGCGGCGGGTTCAAAAAACCGACCGCCAGCCACGTGCTCCGCGCTCTCCGCTCGGCGAGCACCCGAAACGGACGATGGAGACGAGCGGGAAAGCAGGAAGCCCGCCGTCTCCAGTCGCCTGTTTTCTGTTCGCGGAATGAGCGGACGCTCCAAATCCCCGCAGCTCGACGAACGGGCGGTCAGATCGACGAACACGGCCGGCCGTTCTTCGTACTCCAGCCGTTCCACGCGTTCCCGGTGATTCGAGCCGCACGCGTTCAGCTGCTCCTTTCGGTTGTTTTCGGCTGGGAATTTCTGATGCGCTCGTCATTTGTTTTGGTCGCCGAGTGACATTCGGCCGCCTCCCGCCGCCGACGTGCTCGTCGAATTCGAAAGGTGAAAAACGAGAAATTGGCCGTCGGCAGAGCGGCGGACGGACGGGCGGACGTGAGTTCGCGGCGAACGAAGAATCGTCGATCGGATTATGAAACGCGCCGTAAACAGCCGGCTGCTTTCCGTCCGCCGCCTACAATCCCCGCAAATCGTCCAAAACACGACGGCTTTTCGTTCGCAGCCGCCAAGAGTGCAGCTGTTTCGTTAACGAACAAGCGAGCAGGCAATCCTTCATTCCTTCCACCGGCCGAAGAGAAGTGAACGGCGTTTATTCGGGGCTAGCCGGTTGCAGTCAGTCAGTCATGCGTATTGTTGTTGATTCAACATCATACAATGGAAGGAGAGGGAGTAAACGGAGGAATAATTACAAGTGTACAGTCAAGCAATTAGTGGGTAGGCGGGCGCGGCGTTCAATGCTCTCGATCGGTGTCTTCGGGATCTCCTTCGTAGGCGGGATCGGCCAGCGAGGTGCGGGAGCGGGCGGGGATGAAGAACTGCTCGTCGCCGTTCTCCGGATCCGAGTCGGAGGAGAACGGCTGGGTGCGGTTGGCATAGCTGGGGAACGGGTTGGCCTTGGGGTTCGAAGAGGAGAAGTGGGCGGATCGGCGCGTGCCGACGATCGAATGCCGACGGCCGGGGCAGTTCGCGTTGTCGCAGTCGCCGTGCGCGTCGGCCGGGTGCGCGCCGCTCATCGCGTTCTTGCGGGGGGTTGGCGGCGGCCGAAGCGGAGTGGCCGACGGGCGAGAAGTCCCGATTGCGAAAGCTGAAAACGAACGAAAATCTTCGTGATCGACGGGAATTTCGAAGAGTTTTCTCGGACCTGTCAGCCGACCTTCGAATGGAACTCACAGACTCAAATCCTTTCAATTTATTGTTCCTTCTTTGCACTTCAAAACAAGACTTTTCCCAGGTGATCGGTTCGCACTCGGTGGGCACTCACCTTTTGCAGTCGGGACCGCAGGAGTCGAGGTCAAGGCCCGAGTCTTCGGCCACGTTCTGCTCGGAGGTCTGCGGGTCGCCGAGGCCGGTGGGCACGTCCTCGCGCAGCGTTTCGAACTGCCGGCTCATGCGGGGCCGCGTGGTGATCGACCGCTTGGAGCCCTGCCGCGAGGGCTTCCGCTGGTTCTGCTGCGTGTCGAAGATCTCGCACATTTGGACCTGGAATCCACGAGTCATGCACATGCAATAGGATTCAAAGCACCCACCTTGTTGTTCTCATCCGTGTAGTAGTAGGCGAGGATCGCATCGTGCTCTTTGCTGTACTTGACCAGCCGCTCCACGGAGTCCTCGTCCGCTTCTCCCGAGTCCACTTCGTGCGCCTGAAAGCAGCAACGAATTAGTTGGATTCGTGTTGTTCGAGTGCAGGATAGGACTGCATTCGATGTGAAGTACGGGACGAAATGTGATGTGTGCTCAACATTTGGTCGATTGGTCAATTAAAGAACTCGAAAAACTGGCAAGAATTTATTAGCACCGGAGACGAATTCAACACACACACATCACATCACATCGTCAAGCATTCTTAGGTGCTTACCACCGCTGCTTCGGGATCCGGCAGGCGTTTCGGGTTGCGCAGGAGCGACCCGCGACGCCGCTCGATGTCCACCAGCGAGTACTGGCAGCTGATCTGCGAGCTGTAGAGCAGGTTGTGCTTGGCGATCTCCTTGAGGACGAAGTCCAACGACGAGTAGAAGCGTTGGATGAAGAAGTCGGCCGTGGAGGCGGACGAGAACCAGCTGTGCACTCTGAACGAATGGAACAAGCGATAAGAAAATGATGACGGACGAAAGACTTACGTGTTGTACGTGAACTTGGCGAAATCCCACGGCACCATCGCGGGCGTGGCGAACCGACGGCTCCAGCGGAACAGGCGCCACGAGTTCATGTACTTGAAGAAGCGCGACTCGGCGGCACGCGCGTCGTCGATCGCTGAAAGGCGAGTGGGTTCAAACTCCAGTCAATCGTGAGCAGAACGCACCATCTTGGAGGATCGGAGGGAAGAGGGCGGTGGCGTCGCTCGAACGGAAGCCCGTGTCCTCGAAGCACACGTCGCACTCCGACTCGAGCCGTCGGCGGCTCTTGTTCGAGACCATCGATTGGTTGCGAATGCGATTCACGTTGTACTCCTGCGGGATGGGCACCATGTTCGATTTGATGATCAAACAGCGCACACACGGAGCAAGACCTGAACACAAAAAATAATGAACGGATCGATGAGTGCAAAGGAAACCTCGTTTGTTGAGCAGAACGAGCGCGTCCTGGAATCCCTGCCGGCAGATCTTCGAGCAGATCTCCAGCGACGGCGGGAACAACGTGGTGAACATTCGGAAGAGGTTCTGGGTGGTCAACCGGATGGAGGTGTTGTAGAAATCGACACCGAGGATGCTGAAAGCAGGGCAGAATAAGGAACGAGTGGCAAACCAAAGGAGTTACCTCGCACTGTCGTCGTCCGACGGGCAGATGTCCGATTCTCCCGAGAACGGAGAAACGGTGATCGTGTTCACGTCGTAGACCGGCTGGTTGTCCGAGAGGCCTCCGTCGCAGTACGCTTCGCCGCGATAGAACGGAGGCTGCCAGCCGGAGTAGAACGGGATGAAGCTGCTGCACAGGATCGCCTAAACAACAGAAAGAATAAAAGAATAAATAAAAGAGAAACTCACTTGAATGAGCTCGTCACGGGTCTTGAACTCGCTGACCACGACGTTCTTGAAGTCGCGGTAGCGCGTCAACGAGATGAACAGCCGGCCGGAGCACAGCTCGTGGGCGTTCGGCGGCAGCATTCGATTGAGGCCGTCGCGCACGAGCCCGTTCAGGTCGAAGTTCGGGCTGAGCGTCTGGAGCACGTTCGCTTGGGCCTGCAATCGACGAGGAAATAGAGAGAAAAGGTGAGGAGTGGATGTACCTGCGAGACGGCCTTCAGCATGAGGATCGTGGCCTCCGAGATGCACACGTTGCAGATGAGGCCGGCGGCGACGATCGATCCCGCCGATGCTCCGTACATCTTGTTCTTCGTGAGCTGCGGCGCGTACTCCTTGATGGCGGCGATCACGCCTGCGTGGTAGATGCACAGGAATCCGCATCCCGCGAACGAGAGGCTCGTGTTCGACGTGTCGCCGTGCGGGCCGGTGGGGATCGGATGCAGCGGCGCGCCGTTTTCGTCCTTTTTGACTTCCATTCTGCAACCAGTAGACGAGTGAACGGACGGTGCAAAGAGCAAAGAAGACGCGCACGACGCGAACGGTTCGTGGAGGACGCCGGCGAGCAAACCGAACGGCCTTCGCTCACCCGCCGCCCGTTTCCTCCTCCCGGCGAGCGGGCGCAGACACAATAATCGCCGCTCTCGCCTCCCAAAACATCATGTGATCGAAAACAAGCCGGCTGATAAGCGGCCGGAATGCAACAAAAATTGTCCTTTTCGCTGCAGCTCTCCAATCCACAGTTCCAAGTTCGTCGGGTGAAGCGAAAACAGACGGCCGAGTGGGCGGAAGAGCGGAATGGACCGTAATCGCCGACTACTTTCTCGCCAAAAGGAGTGTACATCGACGAATGTTTTAATCGCGGAAGAGGGCGAAGATGAGAAGACCACGCGCCTTTTTATTTCATGTGCTTTACGGATGGCGGGAACCACGTGTTCCGTCTGAACGCGCCATCAGCCGCCCCGGCGATCAAAAGAACGACGAAAAGAAGCCTTCCGTTTGTCCAATCGACCGCAACCGAGAACTTCCTCCATCAAACAAAGTGACAAACATTAATCAAAATTATAGAATTCACGCTACACGCCCTGATTGATGGCCACTTGTGAACACGATCGAAACATCTGCCCCCGCTCACCCCACCCGACGGAGTGGAGCGGATGAGGCGGGCGGGCGGGCGGAAGGAACGCGCCGGCTCGAAAATTCGAGAAAGCGGCGGTCGCGTTCGCAAATCGCCGCGGCTTCCCGAAAGCGGCGCGAGAAGTCGGAGGGCAACAATCGAAGAGCAGCCGGCTTAAAGCCCACCATTCGAACGATCGGGGGGAAGAAATCGGAGAACAAAAGTGGAAAAGAACGCCCGTTAAACACTCGCTTCCCACCGCCGATCGCAATGCCCGCCCCGTCGAATTATCGAATTGGAATTAATTCCCGCGATTGTGCAATCCGCGCCCACCCGGCGACCGGCGATCATCCGCTTGCTTCGCTTCTCGCTCGATTGGGTGTTGATCGAGAAGGGAGACGATCAAGTGGCTTGTTTTCGAACAAGCCGCAAGAATGGCGGCGAGAGTCCAGCCTTCGGCTCGTCTGGTTCGTCCGCTCGCCCCCTCGCCCGCTTGTTATTGCCCTTCCCTCCCGCGAACAAGCCGCCTGCAAGCGGCCGAACGCGACGGTCTTCAAAAATTAACCCCGTGTAATGGACGCCCGTCAACAACATCGTTCAATTCCCGACTCGATTCGAGCAATCGGAAAGCAAGCGACGAATTGCGGGCCGAAAACTAAAACGGGGCGAAAGCGAAGATCGACGGGGCGGGCGGGTGTTCGGGTGTAAAAGAAGCCCGGAAGACTTTCGTCATCGTTCGAATTTCGGCGGGCGCGTGGGGGTCCTCGGGCGGCGGCGAGGCAAGGTGGTCAACGATCGCTGGGAGTCGGGCGGGCGTGCGGAATGCTCGGTTCCGCCTTTTGATCACGACTGTGGACGAGCGGGCGGACGAGCAGGGCGGGCGAACAGAAAGCCGAAGAGCACGGAGAGAGCACGAATTAGTAGAAGGAACGACGGAAAACAAGCCTGTTTTCTGCCGCTAACCCGCGAGATCAACAACCTCCCTGCAGATTGAATCACCCCAACGGACGGAGTGAAACGAACGTCGAATGTCGGCGGAGAAAGGCGGAAGGACGCGAGAGAACACGTGAACAACCGAGCGAATCGCACAGCAAGAGATCGTGGTCTTTGATCAAAAACCATTCCCTCGCTGGCTGCCAGGAGGGCGGGAGGGATGAAAAGCGAGCGGACGCACACTTGTAAACAACTCCCTCGTGCGTGAAGGTTTCTGGAAGTTTCACAAGAGCCCGCGGAAGAGCAGGGGAATCCCTGCAAAAGATTCCAGTCGGGACCCACCCGGCGGCTGCTTCCGATGCTTGAGGATTTCCGTCGACTTTCTCAGATTCTTTCTGCTTTCGATCATGGGCCACACCTCGAAGGCCAAACGGGACGTCTACTACCGCCTGGCCAAATCCAACGGTTGGCGGGCGCGCAGTGCGTACAAACTGCTCCAAATCAACAAACAGTTCAATATTTTCGATGGTTCATTCTTCCTTTAATTCTTTGGTTTATTGGGCGTTTGCAGGTGTGAAACGAGCGGTCGACTTGTGTGCCGCCCCGGGCAGCTGGAGTCAAGTGCTCTCGGCCAAGATCTACTCGCAGAACAAGGCGGAGGGCGAAGCGAAAGACGAAGCGAAGGACGATGTGTGTATCATCGCTGTCGACCTGCAGCCGATGGCAAGTCCGCTCTTTAATCGTTGTTTATCCTCGTCCTTCAGGCCCCGCTTCCCGGTGTTCTCCAGCTGCAAGGCGACATCACGGCCTTGGAGACGGCCAACGAGATCATCGCGAAATTCAAAGGCAAGAAGGCCGACTTGATCGTGTGCGACGGGGCTCCGGACGGTGAGCGCGTAGGGAGAATTCGGTAATCATCCGCTGTTTCCAGTGACCGGCCTGCACGCGTTCGACGAGTTCCTCCAAAGCCAACTGATTTTCGCCGCCTTCAACATCTCGACGTTCGTGCTCCGGCCGGGCGGGACCTTCGTGTCGAAAGTGTTCCTGGCTGGTGACGGGGCCCTCCTGAAGACCCAAATGTCCATCTTCTTCAAGACGGTCACCTTCTTCAAGCCGCAGAGCAGTCGGATCAGCAGTTCGGGTGAGATTTCCTACTTCTTCCACTCTCATCTGTTGTGTTCATTCAGAATCCTTCATCGTCTGCATGGACTACTCGCCGCCCGACGGCTACGAGCCCAATCTGCTGAACCCCATGAATCTGCCCGACTACGAGAAGGCGCGAGACGAGTTCCGCGGCGTGAACCGAGTGCTCGTCCCGTTCCTGTGCTGCGGCGACATGTCTGGCTTCGACTCCGAGCGCAGCCACCCGCTGGACGGCGACGCAATCTGCGCGGAGCTGCGCGAGAAGCTGAAGGTCAACGGCGCGTCCATCTGCCGCCAGCCCGTCGCCCCGCCCACGGAGCCCGCCTACAAGCAGGCCATCCGCCTCAAGCGCGCGAACCAACTGGCCCAGCCGAAGGGCGAGCAGTTGAGCACTCAAACGGACGAGTCGGCGGCGTAATAATTTACTTGTTATTGCACTCCAGTTGTTAATTGTTTGGAATAAATATCCGTTCGAAGTCCGTTCAAGCGGAGCCCGCGAGTTTGTTGAAGGCGGCGTACATGAGGGCGAACGAAAAGACGAGCATCGCGAGGTTCCCGATCAGCACCGCCGTCGCGCCGATGCCCGACATGCAGAGGGAGTGCTGAAAGGAATCCGTTGACAGCAAAGAGGATTCTTCTTCACTCACCTCCATCGGCTCGTAGTTCTTGTTGTACCACGAGTTCTCGCTCTCTGATTGAGCGGTTGTCGTGAAGGTGGCTTCCAAACTACCAGCAGCTAAATATTCATCTGGCCGATCAATCGCTTTAACGAATCAAAGCACTCTTGTTCTCGTTCGCCTCCGTGTTGTCCGACCGACGACGACGAGGCGGATCCGGGCAACTGGGCACCTAAAAGAATCCTCGCATCTCAGTGATCTCTCGCGTCCACTCACGTCGCAGAACTCCTGGCCGGGCTCCTTGATCGTCAGCGAGATCTGGCAATCGAAGAACATGCTCTGGCGGTCGGCGTACTTGTACACGTGCGCCTCCTTGCCGACCATCAGGTCGGACACGTAGTCCAAGTTGGAGAGCAGGAATTTGTCCTTCGCGCAGCTGCAAGCCTCCATTGATCACTTGTCCCCTTTCGTGCACGAACCCCTGGTTGTCGATCAGTTCAACGCGATCTCCGTTCCCGTCGTCGACTGAAGATGGAGGGAATGAAAGCGAGAAGGATCAACGGCACGGACCCAAGCAGCTGTGGACGACCATGCAGAACTGGTTCTTGGTCTCCGTATCGCACGTCCACTTGTGGTACACCATTTGGCCGATGGTGGCGTAGAAGACGGGCGGCCCTTCGGGTCCTCCGTTCAGCACTTCGTAGCGGCAAGTCGGCATCGGCACTTGCTGAGTCTGGAGCGGAGGAGTAGGCATGCTGCAAGAAAAAGAAGGTAATCTCGAGAAGAAGCAGCACTCACTTGATCGTGATCTCCTTCTCCAGCAACTTCTGCATCTCCATGTAGAAGCATTGCACGGTGAAGACCTTGTCGTATTTGGTCAACACCTCCGGACTGAACGCGACCACCAGCTGCGTGCTGATGAAGATCCCCTTCGGGCTGGTCTGAAAGCAGAACGGAGTGTAGTGGTGATCCAATGGGCTCCACAAATAGAAAACGAGGTTGATGACATCACTTAATCAAGCGTGAGTGTTGCTCACGAGTAAGGAACAGATTGCAAAACACAGGAGCAATTACTGTAGTGTGGAAGAAGAGCAGAAAGAGTGCTCGGATTCTCCCGACTGTTTTTGTTCGTCCATTCCGCACAATCGCCGAGTGGACTCCAAAATACAAGCAGAAGAACAGGAAACAGGTTCTCCGAAAGGGAACAGAGGCGATTGTGGACACGTGAGGACCACGACGACGAACCGCCCGCAATTTCCCGATGAGGAAAAGAGGGAAGAAACGGCTGAATAGACGCGCGCATCGAAGAAAACAACTCGCCGACTGGCCGACCGGAAACACGCACATCGCAGCGAACAAACGAGCGCGAAGAGATGACCGAAATGGACGTCCAACGAGAACACGCGTGCACAGAAGAGACCGTCGATTGGGGCGTGAATGTGGCCGATCGGCGAGCAGAAACAAATCGGTTATATAAAAGGCAACGCCGCCCGTCTGCCTCGATTTCATTCGTTGTGGAATTCATTTCCAGCGTTCTCACCTACGGTACACAATTGTGAGTCGAGTGGACGGGGGATGCGGGCTGTTAATCGATTTCTTTCGTTCAGATGTCCGGCTACTTCCTTCCCCTGGCCCTCAGCTTGTGCCTGCTGGCCGTGAACGGTCAGGACTGGGGCGGAATGGGCGGAGGCGGCGGCGATATGGGCGGTGGCGACATGGGCGGCGGCGGCTACGGCGGCGGCATGGGCGAGATGGGAGGCGGCGGATTCGACGGAGGCATGGGAGGCGGGGACATGGGCGGCGGAGACATGGGCGGTTATGGAGGAGGTAAGGAACGCAGTCTCTTTCCGTGAATCATCCTCATTCTTCAGGCTACGGCGCAGGAAACGGACAGATGGGCGGCTTTGGAGGCGGCTTCTCGAACGGCGGAGGGCCCGGCTTCCCCAACAAGTAGAGTGAGTGCGCGAGAAGCATGATTTCAGCCCTGACTTTTGTGTTTTTTAGGCACTCGTAGCGAACGGTTTGAGGGCGTGTATTTCAACCGAGTGGAAGTGTTTTCATCTCAACAATCGAGCGCAAAATGGTCATCGGAGGGGCGTCCCGCTAGCGAGTAGGCGTGCAGAAATCCGTGATAATTTTATCCCGTCGAATTGGACATAGTCAAGAGTATAAAATACTTTTACGTTCCTACCGCTATGAATTCGTTGATGGGAAAGCAACAAAGGAGAGAACCCCAAAGGAAATGAAGGAACTCACCGATCGTCGCCGTTCGAGGTTGCAATCCTTGAAGTTGAGCCGAATGGAGGCGTTGCGGGCCGCAAAAGCCGTCTGGTCGATGGGCGCACTTCGACACTCGGGCCATTCCAACTGGTCTTTGACGAAGATCACCCCACGGAAGGTGTTGCGCGTGTCGAAGCGGACTTCGACGAAATCGCCGCCGCAATTCACGTACGGATCGCCGAGGATTCCGTTCTCCTCCACGGCCGACCCGAACTGAACGACCGACTTCGATCACTACAATAGCCGTCAATAATCACTCACCCGTGCAAAGACAGTCACTAGTAGCCACGTAGCGAAATAAGCCTTCATCCTTTTTGACTCCTCGCCTCCAATTGAAATCCGCGACTTCTGCAGCGACGAAAGACGGAGGCTGCGAGATGAGGAACGCAAACAGCCGCCCGCCGCCTCTCCGTTCCGCTTGCACCCTCAAAAAACTCAAATCCGGACGAGTTTGTCGTATCTCTGCCGTTGATCTCAATCCTTTTCGCTTCTGGAGGCCCGTCCACTCACTCTCGGCGCGGATTGTTGGCATTCCCGAGCGGCGGGATCTCTTACGCATTCGAGGAAAAATTATGACGTAAACGACCGATTACGAAGTCAATCGAATAACAGAGCTCCAACGGTTGTTTGGCCACAGTATGGGGCTTGTTGAAGGCTTTGTCTCGTTGAAGATTGTTTCTCACACGCAGTCTTCGGGTTTTAATGAATTTCTTGCCAATCCTTTCTGTTGATCATCAAAACAATGCCGAAAGGTGCGAACTCACCCAGAAACCCTGCTTTCTTCGATTTAACTCATTGCCGCTTAAGGTGCAGACGTGGAGGCGGCGATTAGATCAGCGGGCGCTGTATTTGGGTCACGGTACTCGTGGCTGCCGCGCGGCGCCGTTGTCCGTCGGTCGGTTGGTCGATTATGCCAAGCTCCTTTTTTGCTTCTCGTTGAGTTCGAATTCACTTGAAGTTCAAACTCTTCCGACCGTCCCGATGTTCACGAACAGCACGATCGAAGTGGTGTGGCGGAACATCCGACTGAGATGCAACTTCGTCCATCTCGCCCAACTCCTCTTTCGGCTCGTCCTCATTGCGTGCGCCCTGATCGGCGGCTTCTCCTTCTACTACCGAACGACCAACCTGTGGGCGCTGAAGAACCTCGGCGACAGTCTGATCGTCAAGTCAATCGGCAGACGGCCGATTTTCCTGGGCGCCTTCCACCGGCCGCCCGAGGAGCAAAATGTGGACGGCGCCTTCGCGGTTCGTTACAAAGGGTCCTTTAATTCGAGGCATTTGTTACTCTGCACAGGTGATGCAATTCCTCGGCCATACGAAAGACACCTACGAGTTGTATTGCCACAGCACTGATCCCTCCGGCCGAACGCTCGTTACCACCGCCCAAATCGAGAGCATCACGAAGGCGAAACGGGCGGCGAGCGACGTCTGCTCGTGGGGCGGCTTCCTCGCTGAGTGCCAAATCGCCTCGCCGTCAGTGCATCACGTCAAGTGAGATCTTTTAGTTCGCTTACTGTCCACTATTCCGAATTTCAGGATCTCCACGAACCCGAATGCCAAACCAGACGAACTGATGCCCATCGACATCGAGCCGCCTCTCCGCTACGAGCGAAGAGAGAAGCTCGTCGTTTGCGTGGCCCCGCTGTACATCTACACCGAATGGCAGATCATGATCACTGGAATCGAGACCTGGTTGTCGTTGGGAGCCACGAAACTGGTCTTTCCCGTCCAGTCCGCTTCCAGCGACGTCCTGCTCATTCTGCGGGCATACGAAGCGAAAGGTAACGATCAAGGCTGCGGGCTGATGCCTTGGTTGTCCTGCAGGAATCGTGATTCTGCGGGATTGGCCCAAGTGGCCGGTGCTCTCGGACGTCAATCCGAACGGTCTCGTGTTGTCGCGTGGAATCGAAGAGTCGCACGTGAACTGCTTGCATTTCGTCAAGCCGTTTGCGGGTTCGTTCTTTTAGGCTGTTCATGTAAGAAGGAAGATTGCAGAACTCGTTGCCTTCACGGACATCGACGACGTGCTCATTCCGGGCGATCCCCTCAAAGTCCATCCGACGGCCAACATTGAGCTGCTAGAAGTGAGTGGAGGGAACAAGGGAATGCAAATCGATCGAGCGTTCTTTCAGTCGCTCTTCGCCGAGCACCCCCAAGCGGGCTCATTGTTGTTCGAGCATCGCGACGTCCAGTTCATCCCCGCTCCTCAGAATCCGCGCAAGAACGCGCTCAAGAACTTCAACTTCAAATTCCTCTACAACACCAAGTGGAAGCAGAGCTGTCGGGTGTGGCGCATGAAGACGCGAGTGGTCGTGAATGCCAGTGAGTCGCACGAATGAGAGCCTTCTGTTCATCGCTTGCAGGCCGCGTGGATTCGGTGAACATGCACGAGACGGGCATCCACCGAATGGGCTACGTGCAGACGCGTGTTCCGTGCGGGCAGGCCCACTTCTACCACCTGCGGCATTCGTACAAGAAGGTGGCCGTCCACGAGTGGCAGATCGACATGCGCACGCTGGCCGACAACCTCGATCGCCAGTGGAAGCAGCGGTTGGCCGAAGTTTTCCCGTCGATCTCGAACATCACGCTGCCCAAGCTGAACACCGAGTCCTTTGAGGACTTCGATCGATGCGTGATGCTCATCACTCAAGAGCACTTCGATCTGCGCGTCTCTCGCTGCATGACGCCGCACGTGTGCTACTCGCGAGTGGTGCGGTGAGTTCTCCCCCTTCCCATCATCCTTGTATCGATTTTTCTTTCAGAAATCTAAGTTGTGTGGCGACGGTGGGCGACTACGCGTTCGCGCATTCGAACGGCGACTTCACGATCGCCCTCCGGCGGAGTCACTTCGTGAAGAGCGAGCCGAACTGCGAAGCGCCGATGCCCAAGTACGTGAGCGGCAATCATTTTTACCTGCCCTGAACGCCGTCCAACAATACAATCCTCATTGCAAAGAAACGGTTGATCTCTCGATTGGAAGAAGTTCGGGAATAAACAGAATGTTGAACGGATAGACGACAGGAAGTACAAACGGTTGAATCGGGGAACGAACGGAAAAAGTTGGCGGTGCGGACGAAAGGAGGGAAGGAATTCGATTTGTGTCGGGGCTGAAATGTGGGCGGGCGGGCGGAAGTCGTAAACTGTGTTCATCTTCAAACAACTCAACAAATAATAACGTTGTTTTGATTGTCGCTTCGGAACGAAAAAGACCCGAATCCATTCGCTGTTCATATCATTCGACAAACCATCGATACGTGTGTGTTGATCCAAAAGAAATGATGGAAGGAGTGGCGGCCAAACGGAGAAGCAATCAAAGGTGTACCCAAATAAACACTTAAAGAGGGCGATATTACGAAGCGGGGGAAAGGAGAGTGATATGAGTGCATAGAAGTTGCGGGATAAGTTAGCTGATTGACTATGTGGTTCTCGTGTGTTTACGACCGTCTTCTTCGCGACGAAATGATTGTGAAACGGGCCCTGCTCACTTCCGCGTGCGGAGTTCGTTCATCGAGGGCGGCGCCTTCTGCTTGTTTCCAA
The DNA here is from genome assembly GCA_024699865.1 of Aphelenchoides fujianensis. Classification (NCBI taxonomy): domain Eukaryota; kingdom Metazoa; phylum Nematoda; class Chromadorea; order Rhabditida; family Aphelenchoididae; genus Aphelenchoides; species Aphelenchoides fujianensis. Next base: position 21,597 of record JAMPIO010000343.1, read on the forward strand.
GGACCAGTCCGTCCAGCCTGGAACAAAAGAAATGAAAGCGGATGAACCTCTTCGAGACGCACTGCTTCTCCAAGAGCGACCATCCGTCGTTGAGTTGCGGCTGCTGGTCGGCCTTTGCGGCCGCTTGGGCGGAGGAGGAGGCGGTCGGCAGGGGCGTCGGAGTGGACAGTTGGCCCCAGCCGGTCATGTTCGGAGCGAAGTTGTTCTGCGGAGCGGTGGGCGTGGAGGTCAGGCTGCCGAAGATGTTGTCCAAATCGTTGCTCTGATTGCTGTAGAGAAATAAATGGCATAAAAACACACAACGCCACACTCACCTCGAGCTCGTCATTCCGACCGACGGAGCGGCGGCGGAAGTGGGCGAACTGAAGTTCCCGAACAAATCCAAGTCGTTGCTGGCGGCAGCGGCGGGCGGATTGCTCGACGGGACGGCCGAACCAAACAGGTCGAAGTCGTGGTTGTTGTTCTGGACGGGCGCCGCCGCCGAAGTGGTCGAGTGGACGGGCGCGGCGGGCTCCAAATCAAAGAGCGTCGCTTCGAGGTTGCTGGCGGGCGGCGTGCGGACGGCGTTGCCGACTGGACTCGTCGGGCAGGACGGCGGCTTCGGCAGTCGCGAGTTGGACAAATCCGTGGAGTTCGAAGAGGAGAAGGCGCCGAAGAAGTCGGGTTGGGCGGCGGTCGACTGCGATTTGGACGGACTCGTACGAGCGTCTGCGAACTCCCCGAACTCGTCGTCGTCCGCCGGCTTGCTGTACTGGGAATGCTGCAACGAAGCAACAGGAATAAGCAGCAAATCAAATGAAACTCTCACGTCCGGAATCCCGAGCTCTGGCGACGCGCTTCGATTTTGGCTGTTGTCGAAGTCGAAGGAGTTCACTTCACGTCCGCGGGGTTCACTGCAGAAACGAGAGGAATAAACGGATGAAGAAAGGCACCGATGCTTACGGCAACTCGAAATCGTCACTCTTCCGACTCTTGTACTTCGAGTCGTTCCAGCTCTCGAAGCTCGATATCTTTCCTGCAAGGGGCGGAGGTTGACGGACACAAGAAAGAAGTCCACCAATCTTTCATCATCATGTCCTCCTTCGAGAAGCCCTGGTACTTGTTCTTGTTCTCGCTCTTCGTCTTCCGCCGCTCCTCCATGAGCAGGTCCTCGTCTTGAAGCAGCTCGATGATTTGCTTCACCCGATGGCGAACTGGAGTCGATCGAAATCAATGGAAAATCGAAGGAAGGCGCTCACTGTTGACGCCCTGATCGCGGCCCCGCTCGTCGATGCACGAGTAGCTCTCCAGGGCACGCATTTCGAACAGCCGATCGCGAGCATTCGAGATCACTCGCTCGCTGCCGATTTTGAGCAGATTGTTAAGGAGGATGAGCGACTTGTACACCCGCCGCCAGGCCACTCGATTGTCCTGCAGCATCCGCTTCCAGAGCATTCCCATGACCTCCGGGAAGGCGTCGTATTGATGGGTGAGTTGGGCGATCTCCTGCATCTGCGGTCCGGTTGGGCCCCAAGGATCCTCGTTCGTTGCCTCCCGCACCTTCAGCTCCACCTCGGTGAAGTTGAGCACGTAGCCCTGGCTGAAAACAGCAAACAGTTAAGGAAAAGGCAGAACGGGAGCTCACACTTTGTCGCCGAGTTTGCGCATTTCATAGCTGTTGAGCGTTGTGGACACCTGCTTGGTGAAATTCGCGATCCCGGTGAATAAGTCGGACATCGTGGGCGGCGGCGAGAAGACGGCTGCAAGAACGCAATGCTTGAAAGCGTGCGGACGATAAAGACGCACGTTCCCCTGTCCCGTAGCCACGATGGAACACGTGCACGAGAATTAATCGGAAAGAACAAAGAATCGAAAGCACGTAGAAAATTCGCGAACAATCAAAGAAAAGCATTCGATTGATGCGCTGAATCAACGCGCAAACCAGGGACTCTTCAATCAGAAGCAACGAGTAAGATTGTTAACTCATTTTTTTGAGAGAAAACTACAGGACGAGAGTCAGCGGCGTAAACAAACGCGGTTTCTTCAAAAAGAAACCGAGCCATAAACAATTGATTCAAGACGCCGAAAAGCCAAAGATTAATCGCAAAAGAGCAGAACATAAATTATTTTGGAATGAACGGCAAACGTGCGGACGTATTTTCCTCGTCGATTAGAACATTTGTTCCGAACGCAATTAAACGAACAACATCATACGAAAAAAGCGACCCGGACGGCTCTCGCCCTCCGTGCACGTTCTCGTAAAGCGAAGACAGACGTGGCGGAATGAGAAGCGAGAGCGGGGCGTGTGCGGGGCGGGCGGGCGAGGCGAGGCGGGGGGCGAAGTTACTCCATTCGGGTTGGCGACCGCCGCGAGAGGAGCCGTCGCAGAGGGACGGGGCGAATGCGGAGCGTGTGAACAGGGAGGATGTCTATGATCGTGTGTTCATTTAAATACGCTCCTCTCGACGAACGACGCGTTCATCATCCCTCGGGCAAACCCACCTGCCCGCAGGCTCCTCTTCGCCGACGGTGTTCGTCGTAATTCCGCCGCTGGACTAATGAGCAAGAAGAAACCACCGCTGGGAAAAGAAAGCGTTCGGGCTGGACATTCGCAAATGTTTTCGCGGTTTCGAGGCTCAAATCGCCGGCCGCGATCGTGTGCGACCACCTGCTCGTTCAGCCGTCTGACCGGTGGTTTCCACCCGACGGGAGCGAGTGGACCGTTCGGAGCGCACGGGAGTCCGCAAACCGCCCGCGAAAGCTTATGGTTTTGACCTTCGGAAGCGGGCGAAATGACGGTGAGCAGCGGGTTTTTGCGTGACAACGCGCGTTCGAGTAGAGTGGAGGAGTAGACGGAAGGGAAGAGGGAGGGAGGCGGTGGGTGTGTTCCAAATGCATTCGCTTCACGCACCGTCAACTCGCGAACGCCGGGAACATCAGCCGAATTTATTTACGATCAGAAACAACAAGGAAATAACAACCTAATGCATGGAAACGAAACAAACGGCCGGTCAGTCGCCGAACTGCGTATCCCGAACGACGTTCAAAAAGACTTCCTTCGGGATTTGGATGTTCCCGATCGTCTTCAGCTGCTCTTTGCCCTTCTTCTGATGGCTGAGCTTCTTGTTCAGTCGCTCCATCCCGCCGCCGCCGAAGTTGCCCTTCAGAAGTTGGGAGAAATCCTTCTTGTAGGCGCGGATCGTCGCTTGCGAGAGGGCCTTTGAAGACTCGCCGGAGGTCGCCTTGATCTTCACTTCGTACTGTTGCCGCGGGATAAGCTAAAAACAGAACAAACAATTGAATGCTAAGGAATGCTCAATGCTCACCTCTTGCAACTTGTGCACCAACGACTTCGCCTTCTGACGCATCCGACTGGTGGGGCAGATGGTGGAGAACTCGCTGATCAGCCGATCGTTCACCGTTACGTTGATCACAACCAAGTCGACCTCTTCGTGGCCACAATGCTCGTAGTCGAAGGAGACGAACCCGCTAGAAAGAAATGTCTTCAAGGATCAGTTCGCTGTCGTCCGCCCACCTCGTCACTCGCTTCAGCTCGTCGAAGAAGCCGCTCACGACTTCGGCCAACGGAAGGCGCCACTTGATGAGCAGGCGGGACTCGTCGATCGATGTCACGTCCCCGCGTTCTCCTCGCGCCCCCGTGCAGAGCGAATTGACGGCGTTCAGGAGGTCGTTGTTCGTGATGATCGTCAGGTTGATCACCGGCTCGAGGAAGGCCTCCACGTCCATCGGGTGCGGGAAGTGGGCGGGATCGGAGAAGTGGAACTCCGCCTTGCCGTCGTAGCGCCGCTTCCGAATGGACTCGTTGTCCTTGATGCGACACAAGTACTCGACACTTGGAGCGGTTACGACCAAGTTCGCACCGTACTCCTGCTCCAGCCGTTGAGCGAACACGTCCATGTGCAGCATTCCTGCAATTGTCCGTCTTCAATCCGCCACTTCCTTCTGCCGAGACAAACCGAGGAATCCGAGCTTGAAGCCGAGGCCGAGAAAGGAACTCGAATCAGGTTTGAGCACGACGGAGGGGTCGTTCAGGATGAGGCGATCGAGTGCTTGCCGCAGGCCCTCATACTCTGATGGATTCAACGGAAAGAAACCGGCGTAGACGGACGGTTTCGTGAGCTTGAAGCCGGGAAACGGACTGACTTCTTCTTTCTTCAACGAAGCATCGAAAAGCGTCTCGCCCACTTGTGCTTCCTTGACGGTCTTCATCTGGCAGAGCACGTAGCCGACTTGGCCCGCATTCAACACCTGCAAGCGTCCTGCATTTAACTGCAAACAGAAGGAAAGAACTTACTTTTGTCGGCACCATTCCGGGAGATTTGAGCCCAACCTCGACCACGTCGTACTCAGCATCGTTGTTGAAAGAGCGGATCTTCTGCCCGACTTTCAGTCGGCCCTCCGTCACCAGCACGAGAGCAATGGCGCCTCGAAAGTGGTCAAACCACGAGTCGAAGATGAGAGCCTTGAATGGACGATCAGGCTGGACTTTAGGCGGCGGTATCCTTAAAAGAAGCGAGTATGTAAGTAAACAAGATGAATGAATGCCTACTTTTCGACGATTGTGTCCAGCAAATGCTCGACATTCAGGCCGGACTTTGCGGAGATCTGCAGGACTTCCTTTTCGTCGAAGCCGAACAGTTGATGCAACTGCTGGGTGACGGCGGGCACGTCCGCTCCGGGCAGATCGATCTTGTTGATGACCGGGATCATGAACAAGTCGAGTTCAAAACCAAGCCAGAAATTGGCTAAGGTCTGTGCTTGAACGCCCTGCAATCGAATCGCATGAGCAACAAATGGAAGAGGCTTCTCGTGTACCTGATTGGCGGCGACCAGCAAAACCATTCCGTTGCAGGCGGCCAACGAGCGGGAGACCTCGAAGGAGAAGTCGGCGTGGCCGGGCGTGTCGATCAGATTGACCAAGTGGCCTTTGTGCATGAACGTGCAGGTCTGGGCTTTTACGGTGATCCCGCGATCTCGTTCAACCTGAAGAGCAACAGAAACAAATGAACTGAAGGGTAGAAAGCCCTGAAAATACCTGGAGGTTGTCGAGGAATTGTGCGCGTTCTCTCCGGTCGATCACGCCCGCCAGTTGGAGGAGGCGGTCGGCCAACGTTGACTTGCCGTGGTCGACGTGGGCGACGATCGAGAAGTTGCGGATCTTCTCGTGCGGGAAATCCTCCAGTTCGGCCACTTTGAAGCTCGCGAATCGGCCGGAAGCAGTGGAGAGTCGCCGCAATTTGCCGCCGGGAATCGCGGCCACCCGACGGCACAATCGAAGCCGCCTTGTCCAGTCCATTGATTGCTTACATTCTTCTGCAAACGACCGGGTTATAAAAGCGCGTTGCATTTTTCACTCACCTTCTGATTGACGGACGAACCAATTGCAATGTACGACATTCTCGACAAAAAAAAATCAGCAAAAATCCATGGGCATTACGCCAGAACGCCTAACAATCACGATTGCTTGTGATGGTCTCTTGAGAGTTGTAAGAATAATTATTCTGTTCTTGCTTTAGACGGTCTATTCAGGCGGAGAAAAGACAAACCTCGGAACGATCAGATACGCACAAGCAAGCTTTCATTACAAGCAGAATAGTTGCTAAGCAACCCACAGCAAAGTTCTCACAAACTCGAAGTTCTTCTTGGTTTATTTTAATTCCGTTGTTTTTCCATTACCCTTTTGTTCGGCTTCTTAAATTCCTTTGTTCTTTGTTGTTTGCCTACCTTCAAACAAACGGTAAGAAACCGGAATGTGTTGTTGAAAGCTGCCTGCTTCTCCCTTTCAGTTCGCGATGTCGACCAAGAAGAAGAAGACGACGTCGAGTGAGAAGAGCAGCAGCAGCAAGATCCCCAAGACGAAGTCGAAGACCAGCAAACCGCCGCCTCCGCCCGTTCGGACGCCGACCCCTCCGCCCGCAATGGACTACGAGGACGACTTCGAGGAGTACGAGGACGATTTCGAAGATTACTCGGAATCCGTGGCCGTGGAAGCGCCGAAAGCGAAGAGGGAGAAAGGAAGTGGACGAATTCGAAGTGATCTCCTCGCCGATCCCCACTCCCCGCCAGGCAGTCAAAGTGGAACCACCGAAGGAAGCGCCCGCCCTGTCAGCAGAAGCAGAAGAGTCTCTGATCTTTCGACGAGTGACCCAATCCCAGCGATCCAACGCCACACCATCGCCGATCTCGCAGTTCGGACAGCCGTTCCAGGGCTCTCGGCCGGTCACTTCGGCCAGCCGAACCTTCCGCTTCGACAACAAGGCGGCCGTGAACACGGAGGCGGCGCTGGAGGGCGCGGCCAAGTTCCGAGAACTGAAGTCCGCTCTCGTCCACGAGTTCATCTCTTCGGTTGACGTTTTCCCCAACCGACGGGCGGACATCTACTCCCACATTATGGCCGATGGGAACAAGCAGCAGGTAGTCGCGGGGAAGCAGAGTGTGATCAATTGATCGATTGCAGAGATACACGGAGACGAACGAGGACAATCTGTTCAACTGGACCCAAACAACCCCCAGAGAAGTGGCCGAGAACGGCAGTCAATGTCCGGAGGATGAACGGGCGAACGGGAGGAGCCAGACGAAAACCGAGAGCAAGCCGAGCCGAGCAGCAGAAACCGAGCGTTTTCTTCAATTCATCGAGATCGCCGGCCAAGTGATTTCTCTGGCTGTTCATTGATTCTTCTCGTTTGTTTAGGTCTGCACGTCCTTTGCTGGGCACTCAATCGAATGCGGAAGAATATTACTTTCCGATGCGTTCCGCCTACCAATTCAGCAGTGGATTCGTTCAGCTCATTCCGCCGACTAGAAGCAGTAAGTACAGATGGACACAATTGGCCCACGGGGTGCTCTCACTGACGTCTGTTCGTAGAAATCCAATCTGTGACGGCGATCAGCATCAAACGAGCAACACCGTTGATTCTGGTCAGTTACTACGTCAAGGAAACGGACGACGGCCAATTCGTGAACGAAACCGCAATCGTTGTCTACGAACTGGCGGAAGAACCACGAGTGAAACAATAAGGCCAACCATCTAACTGCATCTATAGTTCGCTGGTTTCTAGAGTTCTGCTAACGGGTGATGAGATCACCGACTTCTGTTGTTCGTTGAGCGGAAAGGACGTTGTGTTTGGAGGAATGGTAAACAAGCAAACAATCCAGGAAATGCTCTCAATTATTCATTTCCAGCGGAACGGCAGCTGCATTCTGTGGGACCTCACCGAGAGCCCCGCACCTTTCGAACGTTCTTTGAGCCCCGCCTGGCTGCAAGTGCCCAAACACACGCCGCTCCTCCACGCCGCCTACAGCACCGCGTACTCGTGTGTGGAGAAGAAGGGAGCGGGCTTCAAGACAAATCTGGACGTCCAAATCGTTCAAGTTGGGGCGTTGCGAACGGAAGCCGTCGGGTACACTCGCTTCTTTCCGCTCAAGCATGCAACTTCTATCCATTCAGCGATCAACAGCAGTTCGCTTCGTTGAGTGCAGGCGGAACGGTGACCATTTGGGCGGTCAGCCGGGAGCTCCACTCGACGGCCACCTTCGACTCGGATCTCGGCATGAGGCCCAATGCGAGTGTTCGTTTGACGAAGATCTCCGTCGTCCTCTGCTCCGCTTTGTCGGGCTTTGGAACGGGCGCTCAAACCGCACTGAACATGCACGTGAACGCGGTCGATTCGAGGGATCTCCTCGTTGGAATGCAGCAAGGCGGAATCATTCGAATTGCTCGCGGCGCGGAGGGTCTGCGGCACTACTTCCTGAATAGCGGTGAGTCGTTCGGAGAACAGCGAGAGTTCAACTCGACGTCTGGGCTTTTCAGGTCCCTTTGAATTCAATAATCACGTGTCCGTGACGGCCATTCATTCCTCTCCGTTCGAATCGGAATATTTCGTGGCGAGTGGCCGGTTCCTCATCAATTATTCATCCACGCCTATTTTTAGGCGGGAACGTCCACCGGGCTCGTCCTCGTCTATAATGTCCGCCAAAATATTCCATTGGCAATGCGAAGTTTCCAATTGACGCAACAGACGAAAATAACCGCCGTTACTCAAATCGCCTGGTCGCCGAGGTAAATCGAACGGACATAAGTGTTTCTTTTACACTCCTTCCTCTCCAGCCATGCCCAAATGGTGTACGTGATCTACGATCGCCGCTTTCTGGCCGTCTGGAATCTGGCCGCCCGAATCGAGCCGACGCTCATCGACCTCTTCGACGAGGCGAAATCCCCCGTCCAACGAGCGTTCTGTTGGCAGGATGCCCGGAAGATCCTGCTGATCGTGAAGCATCACGTGTTTTCTCTCGGATCAATCGATCGTTTAGACGTTGGTCCTCGAAAGCGGAGACGTGATGGTGCATCAGCTGGAGCGGCTGCACGAGTCCAACGTGTTTCTGGGAGATGTTTTCGCTCAAGCTGCTTGATCATTGATTCGAATAAAAGAAGTGAACAACCGGGCGGGCATTTCATTGAGTAAACAACGAGAATCTACGGTAACCATCATTCGGGCACTTGTTTTTGAAAAGTTTCCATTTTTACGCGCCGCCAATTGACGTTCGTCGGTTCGGCGCACGTCAGGGCGAAGTTTCGGACATTCCGAGCGAACGGCGGCGGCGATTGACGTGATCCCCCGGCGGCCGGCCATCCCCGAATGCCATTCGAGCGGCTGTTCGGCGGGCAACGTCCGCTCGAACTCGCAGCTGATTGACGTCATTCCTCACCGGTTCCACCGCAGTTTTTGCGCTCCGTTCGTTCAGTCGAGTAGCTGCGAACAGACCGCTGAATTACTCAAACCCTTCGCACCGCCGTTGCTGCTGACGTCATCGCCGCCGGCCGTTGGGCGTCAGACACGAACGGTGCGCCGGGCGCGGACGGGTGAGCGAGCAAGCGGGTGAGTGAGCGAGTGAGTGGCGCTTTTGCAACGCTCCCGATCGTGTAAAAATAACAACGTCAGCGGACGGTGAACGCACAGCAGAGCAACGAAAAAAGAAACCCGCGCGCGGGAATCGACGTCACCCGAGTGAGCGGTTTGATTTTGATCAACCGGCGAGCGAACTCTTGTCCTCGCCGCCCCAACGGACGGAAGAGCCGATCGAGCGGACGGAACGGACGGCGATCGACGTCAAAGTGATGCGTTCCGTCCCCGATTTGCAAACTCGCCGGTTTCGCGTGCACGGCGGCGAAGCGGCGAGGAAGAAGCGGACTTGATTGTGTTTACTCAACGCGGATTTCAACTCAACTCCTCCGGCTGCTGCTCGCGGGTCCGTCGTTCGTGCGTTCACGTGGGGTGCGCGCACTTTCGCGGCCCCGCCCGCCGACTGATGAAATTCGGGATTTGCGTTCGTTCGTGACCATTCAGCAAGCAAACGCCCGCCGGCCGATTCACTCGCCGCCCGGCCCGAACGAACGTCGTCGCCGGCGATGAATGACGCCGATATTGGCATTCGAGGGGATGAATTGGGGGCAAATCGCTCGGTGTGGACATGAATTGGTGACATTTCGCTCGTGCCCCACCGACGACACTCGCCCTCGACCGCAAAAAGATTCCCCCTCCCGCTGGCGACGGGCGGCCCCGTTCCCGCCTTGTTCGTCGTCGTCCTTCTCCCGCTCGGCCTAAGGCGCTTTGGTTCCTCTTTCTTCTTCTCTCGCTCGCCTCTTCTTTCTTAGCGCTACGATATTTGTTCGTGACGTCGGGAAATTTGCGTCATTGGAGCACTTTAGAATGTCAGTCGCCCTCGCCCCGGGGCGTCTTGCGGAACGCGCGGCGGCCAAAAAGAGGGGGAAGCGGGCAGGAAAGTGGGGTGAGGCATGAGGGGAGAAGCGGCCGGGCGGCAAGGACGCGAAACGAAATCAGAGACAACGACGGTCGACGCGTCCGAACGCTGCGGACGTCGATTATTTACCCAATTTGACTTTTGATTTAGTGCACACGCTTCTGAATTCCTTTCTTTCGCTAATTGCCTTTTAAGAATCGCCCTTTGCGTGCTTATCCAAACAGACGGGGGTGTGCACCGGCCGTCTAATCACTCCTTTCGCCGACTTCTTTCAAAACACCCCGCCGGCGGTGAGTCCCTTTTCCGTTCGTGCGTTCCGAATGTCAAATTCCGGGGTTCCTTTCGTGATGAGCGTGGAATGTCCGATCGGTCGGCCGGTCGGCCGCGGCTGGTCACCTGCTTTTTGCTGCGGCACCTCCAAATTCTTCCCCGTTCCGGCCCCGTGCATATGAGCATCCCGTGAACACGTCAAATCGCAAAAAATGCGAGCGCACGACGGCGTGTCGACGTAAGCGACGTCCAACACGCAACAGCGAGGACGAAACAGCCGCGTCCGAGGGCGAAGGTGAGTCCGGCCGCCGGGCGAAAGGAGGCGGCGACGAGGAAGGCGGCGTTCTGCTTTTTGCCAACTTCTCGCCGCCCGCCCGCCCATGTGCCGCGTTCGCCGCTTTTGTGGTGCCTCTGGCGTTGCGTGTAACGGGACGGCGGCGGCGGCGAACGAAAAGAGAGAGGCGGTCCTTCGCCCGCCCCTCTGGCCGCTCGGTATTCCACCGCTTCGCCGTTGTCGCTGACCGTCGGAACGTGTGTCGTCGGCGGTCGTCCTCAGCAAGTGGTCGTGTTCCTCGCCGACTGACGTCTTGTGGTTTTCGCCGTAAGCGGAGGACCAACTCGGCGGCCACTTATTACGCCGCTCACTTCTTTCTGCTTGCGATTTTCTTCTTCCTTCTTTTCGTTCATTAATTTTTTCGTTTTGGACTACGGTCTTCCATTTATTGCACGTGTTGTTCTTGTACGACGCCCACCTCTCGCTTGCGCAGTTGAACCCCCGCGACGTGTGCCGAGATCTCGAGAACAAATTTGCGGAGATTTTTTGTACTCGCGACATTCTCTCACCACTTTTCTCATCAATTCGGCTGTTGTTTTAGCCCGTCGCTGGCCGACGCCCGTTCTCAAACCCACCGTATCATTCGCAAAAGGTTGACATCGCGTGTCCTCGGCCGTCCGTCCGCATTGACGACAACCTCCTTCGAATGCCCCATTCACCTCTCTTCTCCCCGTTCTCCGCTTGAACCTCCCTCCACTCCGCATCGTCCCCACTGCTGGTTGACTGGCGAACCGATGACGAGCGCGATGATTCCCACAACTCCGCCGCTCCAGCACGTGCCCTTGCCGCCGGCCAACTCGGGCATTCCACCGACCCCTCCCCAGTCCAAGCCGGCCAACGGGCTGATCAAAGTCGGCTTCTACGAAGTGGACTCGACCATCGGCAAGGGGAACCACGCGGTCGTGAAGCTGGCCCGGCATCGCATCACGAAGACGGAGGTGAGTTGGCGGGGGGTTTCTTTTTCTTCTCGTATCTCCAATGTTTTGTTCTCCATTGCTGGCGGTCGGGGTTGTGATCCGGCTGTTTGGCGCGGCGAGTGGACGGTCGGCTTATCGGTTATCGTAATCCGCCCGCTAATCTGCGGACAAACGTGCGTTGCGTTCTCCGCCCGCGGCCAACGGGCGCGAAATCCCGCAGACGTTCGGTTGGCGGCGTGGAGATCCGCGGGGTTTAGCGCGCTTTTTGTCGGTATTCCCCGCTCCCGATGGCACTGCCGTTGAATCCCGAGGACAAAGAAGAAGGTGGCCGGGGGAAGAGCGGGAGAAGTGGGCAATTAGCGGGAATGACGCCAGAGTCCACTAATGCCCGCACGCCCGCTGGAAATTAATGAAAGTGGCCGCTGAGCGGATGGGCGCGCGCGCGGCTAAGCACCGGAGGGATTAAAACGCAATATTGTGCACACGTTCCGGAAATCTGGGATGATCGTGAGTCACGGTACGAGAGTTGAGCCTGCTTTCTTCCAGGTCGCCATCAAGATCATCGACAAGCGGCAGTTGGATCCGGAGAGCCTCAAGAAAGCGTATCGAGAGATCCAAGTGCTGAAGAAGATCCGACATCCGCACATCATTCGGTTGTATCAAGTGATGGAGTCGACAAACATGATCTACCTGGTCACCGAATACGCGAAGAAGGGCGAGATGTTCGGTGAGTGGAAATAAGCCATCCACCAATCACCGCATTCTTTCTTCATTCAGATTACATCGCTCGACGAAAAAAGCTGAGCGAAGACGAGGCGCGGGAGAAGTTCTGGCAGATCCTTTCGGGCGTCGACTACCTCCACTCGAACGGGATCGTGCATCGGGACCTGAAAGCCGAGAACCTTCTCCTCGATAACGACATGAACATCAAGATCGCAGGTGAGCATTCCGGCTGTTCTTTCACCTTTTAATCACCTCCTTCTTCTAGATTTCGGCTTCAGCAACTTTTACGGGAACGAGAACCTGAACACGTTCTGCGGCTCGCCGCCCTACGCCTCCCCGGAGGTCTTCACCGGAAAGGACTACGTGGGCCCGGAGGTGGACGTCTGGTCGTTGGGCGTCGTCCTCTACGTGCTCGTTTGCGGCGTGCTCCCGTTCGAGGGCTGCAATCTGCAACACTTGCGCGATCGTGTGCTCAGCGGAGTCGTCCGCTTTCCGTACTTCATGACCACTGGTGAGTTTTGAGGAAGAGGGGTTTCTCTGATGATTCCTGTTTAGAATGCGAGAGCTTGATCCGAAGAATGCTCACGCTGAATCCCGCTAAGCGGCCGACCATCGAAGAGATCAAGAAGCACAAGTGGATGCGACGTGAAGAAATGGAGCCGAAGATCCGCACCGCTGCCCACATCCCCCACCCCGATCCCCTCGAGCCCCAGCCGCAGATCCTCCGGCTGATGCAAACGTTGGGAGTGGAGCCGAGTCGTGTGAAGACGTCCCTCTCGAGCGACAGCTACGACAACTTCCACGGGATCTATCTGCTGCTGCTGGAGCGTCTGTGGGCTTCGAACGCGGCCTCCACGGCGATGAGCGGCAACTCCACGCCGCCCGCCCACCATCCGAGCAGCACCTCTTCGTCGGGCGTCGGAATGTCCACGAGTTCCGTTGCGGCGGCTCCAGCACCTGCCCCGGCGGCGAGCAACCCGCTTCCGCCCGAAGCCAAGGGACGACGCCGGCAGAGCGATGCTCCTCGACCACGACGACCGGCTCTCAACGCCCTTCGCGAGCACTCGACCTTCCAAACCACCGACTGCATCATGACTCCCGCCCAGCAAGCGGCGAGCGCCCCGCAGCCCCAATACGCGGTAAGACGTGCACTTCACATTCACTTATTGACCCTTTCGATTGCAGCATTCCGACTACGACGAGAACAGCTCGACGCTCAGCCGCCAGTCGACTATCGGGACGATCGGCTCCATCGACGAGGGCGTGGAGTCCGACCTCAACGGCTCGACTCAATCGCGAGCCGCGTTCAGTTCGACGGAACTCGAGGCCGGCTCCGGGAATTCGCTCCTTCTGGCCGGCGGCTCGCCCTTCGAATCGTTCGACTCGCAAGTGGAGACGGACATCATGCAGAGCCTGAACTCGTGCCCGACGAACAGCCGCGAGAACTCGAACGGCGTGTGTTGTGCGCAGAGCAACGTCCAAAACAACACGCCCTCTCAGCCGGCGCCCATCGAAGACGGCGGTTCGAATCAGTTCGCGGACGGATGGCGTGCGAGCGACAACTCGCTGGATTCCCTCTCGTCGCCCTTCCCTACCGGCCAGCTGAAGACGCGCGCCTTCCCGCAACTCAATCGGTCCGTTCGACCATGAGCAGGAACTGATTGACTTTCTTCTTTGTTTAGGCCGTCCACCGGGGGAATGAGTGCCCAAATGAAGCGGCTGAAGATCTCGATGCCCTCCGGCAGCGGCTCCAAGTCGCCGTCGAATCAGGACCGCAAAGCGTTGGCCGCCGCCTACCAAATGGCCGGCTCCAACGGCCCCGCTTCGAAGCGCATCTCGCTGCCCGAGAACCTCGAGTTCCAACCCCACGCGTTGCTCAACCTGAAGCAGAGCATTCACGTGGAGAAGCAACTCGGCGGCGAGAACTCCGCGGCCAGCGAGCCGAAGCAGATGCTCAAAGTGCGCCTCCAACAGCACCAACAGAAGCGAATGAACAAGCGGCTTCAACTCTTTCGTCAGCAGAGTTACCAACTCGCCCAAAAGCAGTCCGTGATGTCCGCCAACATGATGCAACTCCGCCTGCACGAGGATCCCATCTGCCTCCCGTTGAGTCCGATCGAAGACCTCAAGTCGGAGGAGATGGACGCGAACTGAACCGAACGCTCGCCCAAGATCTCCAATGGTGCTCTTTGTATTGCTTTTATTTCTACGAGTCCTTTTTCTTACCCAACAGTTTCTGCTGTCCGCATTTCTCATCCACTGGTCGTCCTCCATTCTTATGCCAACTTCCTTCTTCTCCCCAGCCTGTTCATCTCAATCCCCAAGAGCTCTAGTCCTTGCGCGTTTAATGTCTAGTCCACGGGTACTTCTTTCGACTCCGCACCGGTTATTGTTGGTCGAGTAGCGATGAACGTGATATTCGAAACAAAAGCAGAACTTTCTGACTTGACGCAGCGATTTCGTAAAGTTGTTGATTTTTGTTTAGTTTTCTTTGTTCACGAACTGGAAAATAAATCGTTAGTTGCAACTGTCTGATTCGAACGAATGGGTGACAAGAAATCCCCAAGGGCATTCCAGGGAAGTTAATGAGAAAGCCGTTGGATAAAAAGAACGAGCAATTGGCTTCTTATCGCCGGCCTTCCACTTGGGCCGCGCATTCCTGACCTTTGGAATGCGAGCAAAGGAATTCTAACGGATTGTCATTTGAGAGCAGGCGTACAAGATGGCGGCGGTACTCGATTACAGTCGATGAAAGGCGGCCGCCGACCGGCCCGTTTGGCCTCCGCCGACTTGCAGGCGGCCGGCGAGCGGGAGATGAATTGCGCCAATCGCTGCTTGCTCAAACTTTTGGCACTCCTCGTAAATCTCGCCGACCAGACGTGCTCACCGCCCATCCGCCCCGCTCGATCAGGACTCTCCGCTCCGCTCGCCTTGCTGCGGCCGATCGCTGATTCATTCACTCGTCCAGGATATTTTGGTCCGCTTTGCACGGCACTCTTCTGTTTGCGAGTTGTTCAGAGGTTCTTTCTCGTGTCCGGTTGCATAATTTCGACCTTTTCCCGTCCAAAACAAACACCCACCTTCTTTGTATCGTTTGTCCAACTGTCCACTTCCTCTCGATCGACCGCTCCACCTGCCCGGTTGGCCGTTCTCACTCAACGGGCGGTCGGCGGTTGGCTTAAGCGGAAGTCAAAGACGAGCGGGCGGGCGCTGCGACCAACTTGACCATCCGCGAACTTCACGCCGCCGTCCCACTTTTCGGGAGGCCGATCGGGTCGCGCGGAAGGCGCGTTCGAGGGCGGCAACCGGCGGATAAACCGCCCTCATCGTCAAATATTTGCACTTGCAGTTTCTTCGAATGGCAAACAGGTCTTAAGCTCGAGCTCGGATGCGGGGTACCGAAAACTCCGCCGTCAATGCCCCACCCGCGCCGCCCACCGACTGCAAAGTGTTTATTTGAGCCGTCGTTGTGGACGTTGGCGGCTACTCTTTGCCCAGTTCTTCTCTTCATTCTGCCGAGTTGAAAGGTGAGTGACGAGTGAGGAATTCGATCGTTCGCCAATCGTCGATCGATGAAACACTCGCTCCGATTTGTTTATGATGAGAAAACACGAGTTTCTGTTGAGATCCAGCCGAAAGCGATGTGTTTACACGACTCCCAACGAACGAATGGAGCTTCCGCTGTTCACTTCGTGCGTGTTTTCAGCTCGCATTCGAACGATCCTCTACTCGCCGGTGTGTGGCGATGGACCGACGGTCGATATCTAATCAAAACACGGCTCCCTGCCCCATCCTGAGCGGAGACATTCGTCTTCCATCCGGTAGGTTGATCTTCTTGGGAACAAGTGGAATGAGGGCACTCACTTCGTGCCATTCACCTCCACTCCCTTCTTTTTGCCTCACCTTTTTGCGGCATGCGGGAATTTCGGGCGTGATCGTAAACGACGGCGAGCTTTGAGGCCGCGCGCGCCGACGGATAAACCGGGCGGTCGTAACAAAAAGGTGTGCCCGAATCGACCGCCGTCCTTATCCTCCGCAGATTGTTGTTCTCGATAGAGTGCGCGGGAGGGAAGGAGTGGACGAAGCGGGCGCCAAAGAAGAGGGTACCCGAGTGTGAAAATAAACCGCATTGACCCATGCGCGCGCGGTAAAAAGCCCCGTCTTTCTCACTTCCTTGCCATAATTGCCGTCCGTCCGCTTCGTCTAATTGTTTCGCCCCCAGTCGGGAGTGAAACCATCAGAAGGACGAGCCACCTGGGGATCAGGCGCACGAACAAGAGCAAGAAGTGGCAAACGGCAATTTGAGATCCACCGGGGCTTTCAAGCTTTTCACTCGATTGCACTCAAATGAGCTCACTTTGGGGCGTAAGTTGCAGCGGAAAAAAGAACAAACAAACTCATTTCTGCTCACACCACTGCCAATCGCGCAGGTCGCGAGAAACATACGATTGAATGCATTTCTTACGTTCAGTCAATTATTCCTTACTTTTTAGACGACGAATCAACGAAGATGCGGCCCCCACCTCCTGCAATTTCTCCGCCGCGGCCGCCTCAGCAGCCTATGAATTTCTACGAGATCCCGCGGAGTGTTACGGTAGGCTTGCGCGCAGTAACTGCGACTAATTCTCCTCGTTCTTTCAGCCGCAAGACCCCGTGGTCATTCATCTAGGCAGTTCGCCGCCCATCCGAACGGCCCACTCGTACGGGACTCTTTGGGGCGGAGGTTTGTGTTGAGATCTCTTTTATCTTATCTCTGGCCAACAAGCGATGATGAGCGGCGGCAGGGATACGTGTGGATTTCATGCTCAATTATCAAAACAAACAAGCGTTGATCGAACTGTCATTCCTGGATCACTTCTTTATTCAATTGATCTGCTTGCTGCTCTCTTGTGCTCTCCAACGAGCGGCGGAAGTGAGAAGACGCGTTTGCGAACCGGCGGTCAGTACATAAATGTTTACTTTTATTCCGTCGGCATGTTATTAACTGCGCGCGGACCTCTGCTTTTCGCCTCCGCACCGTCCGCTCTCGACCATTCCGCTTTCCAATCTACCGCACAAATCGCCGCCCCGCCCCGCTTGCTCCTCGTTTGCTCGTCGATATCTGCAGTTGGCGTCCGCTAACACAAACCGCCGCGATTCGCATGATGGATGAACTGAACGCTCTCGTCTGTCGACAGTATTTGGGCAGCGAGGCGACGAGCCGGGATGAACGCGCTCGCCGGCCCTCTTTTGCTGTCCTTCGATTGCCTCGATCAATTCGTGCGCGGGCGTTCATGCATTGCCCTGTAATTTGCGGCTGTAAACTTGTTGCTTGTTCGCGCAATCCTCAATTCGGGGATTGCGGGCGGCAAAACGCGCACGCTTCCGTTGACCGCTAGCTCGCGTTTAAATTCGCACTTGTTCTCGACTGAATCCTCCGCTCGCTAAACCTCGTCCTTTGGCTTCTGCTCGTCGTCGTCGTCGTTAGTTCAAACCCCCGTCTATTGTGTGCATCGGCAAAAAGAAGGAAGTGCCGTCGGGCCGCAATTCCAAACGCTTGGCGCCAACGGGTTTGAACTCAAATGTCTTTACAAACCGACTTCTAACGCCTGTTTGCGTTGCTTCCGGTCGCATTTGCATGTGCAAACGGGGGGCGCAAGGGAAGAATTGGACGCCGTTTTTGCATCGTCGAATTCGCCCTCCTAACGATCTCCCGCGAGCAATCTGCCCCCGCGATGCCCTGGAAACCGCTTGCTTCTAATTGTTGCGCTCATTTTCACACGCTCCTATTCACGAAACAGCAATTGCAACGGGGCGGGTGGTTGGATTGTGACAGACGGCCGGCTTCTCGTCGCCTTTCGATTCGACTTGTGGAGATCGAAAAACACTGGGGTTTTTTTGCGGAAATGTTCGCTTTCTTCTCATCGCACTCCATCCTCGTCCTGTGTCAACAAAAAGGTGCGCGAATTGATAGTCCCTCCATTAGCCCCGCTCGCCCTCCTTTCATCCGATTCCATGCGTCATTCGGGGCCGAAGAGTGCGCGGATTGAGCCGTGTGGCAAGTGTTTGTTTATCTACTCAATTATTAACGTCCACCAGCACTTTTGCAATGGACCCATCCCTCCTCCACTTGCACTCCTGCTGGTTGCCGTACGCGCCCCGCCTTTCTTCCGTTGTTCTCCGAGTGCCAACAGTTTGCTCTTGACAACGTCGTGGTTTGCACTTGTTGCCGAGTCGTGCATTCGTACTCTTCAATGCCTAATGCCCGCTGCTTTCCGACAGACACATCATTAATTGGCGGGAACAATTGATGTGGAGGGCCGTTCGTCGGAATGCAGTCGGGTGTTCATCAGCTGGCCGATGAGGACTTTGTGGAGTCCGGGAGTCACCTTCTTTCCGCCTTTTCCCACGTCTATCAAACTCCGTACGCATCCAAAACGCCGTCCACCTGCGGCTACTTCCCGCCGCTCCCGTCCTCCCTGCCGCCGGGTGCTCCGCCTCAAACGTTGCCAATCCTGCCGCCGTCCTCATCATCAGCTTGTGGCTATTGCACCCGCCATTACGCCGCAAACAATTCGACCTTTTCAGCAGCGACGACTCATCGGCATCCCGTCGAGACGTAAGTCCATTCTGTTTGTTTGTCAGGGAACATGAAATGAACCGAAAGAATTCGATTTGTGGCAACATCCGCAAAGCGACAAAAAAGTGCATAGTGGAAGTTCAGATGAAAAGATTCTTTCTTTGCAACGACTCCTTCCCGCATTGCCGACCGGTCATTGCGCGCAATCCCGCTCGTGGATGACCGTCGTCTTCCTTAAGCTCTGCGGGGTTCGTGGACCGCGCGTTAAAATGCGCGCCCGATTAGCTTCATTAATTCCTGCGCGATGATTGGGACCCCCCCCCGACGTGCGACCCGCGCGTTCATTCGGGAACTCACTTAATCGCTTCGAATTTTCCATGCAGCTCCACCCTCCTGCTGCCCGCCTCCTTCTTCGTCGTCGCCTCATGAAACAAATTAGAAATTCAGCCCCGGTCTTTTGTGCACTTGGCCGGGCGGCATTGCTTGCGGAAAGGGCGGTCATTTCGTGTTGTTTATGAGTTGTGGCCCGAATTTGATCGCCGAGTCCACTCCCCTCCATTAATTGCATTATTTCTCCACGACCCGCCGAGGGCACTGGATTTGCGGCCCGCAAATCCGGCGAGTTGCCAACGAAAATATTGCTTCGGCTTTTGCTGCCGATTTGTTGTGCAATTCGAAGAGTTGTTTTGTGTTTTTCTGATCGAAATCAACATTCAAGATCAGTCCTGTACTGATTGAAATGGACGGGAACACGCAGTCATTTGAAATTCCAATGAAATCAGCCGCCCCTTCCGTTCATTCACGAGCGTGTCCCCAACACACACGCATGAACTCATCAATATGGAGCACAAAGGATGCCGAAAAGTCAACTTTAAGCGGCCGCATCGCGAACTTGTCCTCAATGCGGCGCGCGTGTTTGATCTCCTTTGTGTTCGTGGACGGATGCGCATAATTGACTGGGGCGGCCGGCCGGCTAGGTGGTGGGCGCCGAGGAGGAGTGAGGCCGTTTGGCGCATAAATCAAGCACCCACGAACACAAAGGCGGCCGAACGCCGCGCGTCGTCGGGCGTATTGCGGTCACTTTCGAGTTTCCGCTCATTGTCCATCCCGCCCGCCCCGCGTCGCCCCCTTTCATCGTGTTTACGCCCGCCCCACACGCCCCGCCCGCCGCCGCCGTTCGCTCCATCGCCCGCCAATGTTGTCCGCGAGAAATGAGTGAGCGCCGACCGTCGAGTTCAGCCACCCGATTGCATCGATGAGGACCTGCGGTTCGAGGGATTCGACCTTGTTTTAAACGCTCGCCGCAGGCCCGTCCTTCCGTTGGCCGCCTGTTGATTTTATTTCGGTGGGTAGAGGATCCCGCAGCGCAATTTGGCGAGTGGATTAGACGCGCCGCCCCAAAAGGCCCGAACTTCTTTGCCGTTTCAAACGTTTTTGCGGTTGGGCAGTTGGCCGAAAGGTCGGCGGGCATTGCGTTCGGTTTATTTCAAGGTCGGCCGCTCGCTTTCTTTCGGGCCACTGGGCTTTGGATTGAGTGCACTTAGCGATCCCCCACCCCTTCTCTCGATTTATCTCTCTCAATCATCTGATTCCGCAATAAAAAGGCGCGCGACAAGTGCGACCTTGTTAGCATCGAACACGCAACAATCACTCACGCGCCCTGTTCAGCAGATGCATCAACCGTTGCACGGCCTCGATTGTGCCTGATCGACGGTCGTTGATTCGGGAAGCTCCGATGGGCCACCACGATCCCTCCGCCTTCCTGATGGGCCACTCGTCGTCGGGCGGCAGTCAGGACGATCCACCCCACTGCTTCGCTTCTTCCTGCACTTACCGCAACAACCCGTCCACGAGGAGCAAGTTGGCGCCCGAACGGTCACGATCATGGCTCTTCAACGAACGCACGGCGGTCTTCTTCTTCGTTTCTTCGGTGATCCTCCTCCTCGCCCTCTTGGTTCTCTTCCTCTTCAACGGTGAGTATTTTGGACGAAAGCTCGCCCGTTCGTCCTTGCGGTTTGCATTCATTAATGCGGCGAGAATGCGGTCAACTGGGAATTAATGAACGGCGGGGCGGCGGCTTTTCGCCCAAAGAACCCGCCCGCCCGTTAATCCAATCAAATTCCCCTACTGTAGACTTCCGGTTTCTTGCAGGAAATCTCTCGTACGTGTACTCGAAGAACGGTCTTATCGCCGGCTTCTCGCCTTCGTTCCCCCTCGAAATCGGCGGTTCCACGGAGGTCGAGTTGCCTCCGCGGCGATTCGTCTACTCGTAAGTGCAACGAAAAGAAGCTTTTATTGCAACACACGAATAAATCCCAGCACATCGTTGAATGAAATGACCGACTGCTTGCAGCGACTTCACCGTCAATCACAACACGAATGTCACCCTGCTGTTCAACATCTCCGATCCGGAGGCCCGTTTCGTCGTGTACGCGCGTCAAACGCTTCCGCCCACTCCATCCGCCTACGACTTTCGGAGAATCGTGACCGCCGATCACATCCACCTGCGATCGGGCCGAAGGAGGAGAGGGGCCGTCGACGACGAGTACCGGGAACACTTCGAAGAAAGCCCCGTACGTTCTTTCAACCACTTCCAAAAAAGCTCTCCTCTGTGCAGATGCGAAATGGACTGGTGGTTTTCGAAGCACGCGCCGGCCACTGGCTCGTGGGATTCTTGAACGACGGCACTCGGGCGCTTCCACTCACGATCACCGCGCTGAATTCGGTGCCCGAAGGCGACGACTCGCTGGCCGGATGCCGCTTCGATTGCTTCGGAAAGGGAAGCTGCGTGAACAATCGGTGTGCCTGCTATCCCGGCTTCACTGGTCGTTTCTGTCAAGAGAGTGAGTTCAATCTTCCATCACTTTCTCTTTACCCTCTTTTTGCAGCCTCTTGCCCGGTGCTGTGCAGCGGGAACGGCGTGTTCAGCAACGGTCAATGCCTCTGCCATGCCGGCTTCAAGGGGCCGTCTTGCGAGCAGAGCGCCCACGCCTGCTCGGTGCCAAACTGCAACAGCCACGGAACGTGCGATGTGCTGCAAGGTCGTTGCGTCTGCGATCACGGCTGGACGGGCGAGAGCTGCGAGCAGCAGGATTGCATCGATCCCCAGTGCTCGCAGAACGGCGAGTGCCACGCCGGCCAGTGCCTGTGCAGAAGCGGCTTTTGGGGCGCCAATTGCGAAAAGGAGATCCAGCTGGGCGGTCCCGAAGCTCTCCGCGCGAACCACACGGCGGCCACCGTTCACTCGAACTCAACGAACAAGGAAGACGACGCGCCCGCCGATCTGCTCGCAACGCCCGTGCTCGACGACACCCACGCGGACGCCAAATGCAACTTCCGAGGCGAGTGGAACGACGAGGAGAAGCATTGTGTTTGCTCGACGGAATACTCGGGCGAGTTCTGCGATCAACGTGAGTCTTCTTTTCAAGCAGTGATTAATTGCGAGTCTTTATTGCAGTGAAATGCACTCCGTCCTGCATCCACGGCCAGTGCGTGCGGGGCATGTGCCTGTGCAACGAGGGATGGATCGGGCAGACGTGCGATCGAAAGAACTGCCCGGACGCGTGCAATCAACGAGGCTCCTGCTCGAACGGCACGTGTGTCTGTTCGATCGGATGGAACGGCGAGAGCTGCGAACAACGTGCGTCCCCTCATTCTTTCCATTTTTTTATGTTTCTTGTTCAGTGGGCTGCAAGAACGGCTGCAACGGGAACGGCGACTGCCAGCTGGTCGGGCGGGAGTACAAGTGCTTCTGCAAGAGCTCCTTCTTCGGCTCCGACTGCGAGTTCGCGCTTGAGGGCATGTGCGACGACGGAATCGACAACGACGGCGATGGCCTCACCGATTGTGAAGACAGCGAGTGCTGTGGGGCGAGCGCGTGCCGAGAGAATCCGCTTTGCATGGGCGAGTCAGACGACGTCCAGTATCCGCAAAGAGTTCCCTCTCGTCCTCACTTTCGCTTCAACAACCGAATCAAGTTTCTCATGGGCCCCAATCCAGTGAACAGCTACGCCAATTTGAGCAGCTTTGACGAGCGGTAATCCACTCATTTCATGTCTTTCCTCATTGTGCTCTTTGCAGCCGGATTTCCGTCATTCGTGGTCGAATCTTCTCGCAGAAGGGCGGCCCGCTGACGGGCGTTCGGGTCTCGGACGCGGTCAAGAAGAAGAAGCAGATCGGTTTCACGATGACCCGCTCGTCAGAAGGCGGCGGCTCGTTCAACTTTGTGGTCAACGGCGGCGGTTTCATACGACTTCGACTGCTCCGCTTGCCGTTCGCCACCATCGAGAAGACGTTCTTCGTGCCGCCGAACGAGATCGTCAACATCGAGCGGGTGTTCATCGACGAGCCGAACGACTCTCCGCTCTCCAACTCCTCTTCTGCGACCAAGCCGACGGAGTCGTGCCGTTCCGCTCACATCGCGCATCGCTTCGAGTTGAAAGCGGTGCCCGCGTGGAAGCTCCGTTCCGAAGATTGCCGCCCGTCCTCTTTGGGCAATCCGCACTTGTCGCCCATTTCGAGGACGCTGGAAACACGGGCGGCGATCGACGGAGTCGAGAACATCCAGCTCGTCTACAACAACGACCGCTCTGATTCCACTTCCGCTCTGCTCTACGTTCGTCTGTTAAGTCGAAGTGCCCCGATGCGGCGGGTTCACCTGAAGATCTCCATGGCCGGCCGAATTTTCACGCGCACTTTCACCGCGAAGCCCCACCTGCAGTACACGTTCGATTGGGATCGAAAGGACGTGTACGGACAGGACGTTTTGGGCTTGACGGACGTCGAAAGTGAGCAATTGTTTTCTGTATCTTTCCCTTACTCATTGCTGCTTGCAGTTCGTGCTGGTTACGAGTACGAAGAGTGCGGCGGCCTGGCGGACAGCTCGATGGTTTGGCAGGTGGAACGAACGCAGCTGGAAGGGCGGCCGTGGTTCCCGACGAGCTTCGGCTTGTGGACGTTGAGTGTGCAGCACGCGTACAATCCCGTTCACAGTGAGCATTCGACTTCCTTTGACCGTTGATCATTCACTCGCTTGTAGACATCCTGGAAATGGGCGACGGAAAGCGGGTCTTTTTGGACGAGCAGCCGGCCATCGTGCAGACGATTTTGGGCGGCCAACAGCGGCGAGCACTCCAGTGCGCCGACTGTTCGTCTCAACCCGCCCCCAACGTCGCCCTCTACGCGCCGCTGGCGGTCGTTTCGATGCCCGACGGCTCCCTGATCGTCGGCGACTACAACCTCGTCCGCCGGCTGTCCGCCGACCGAAGTCACGTCGACCTGCTGCTGGTGTTGCCGCTGGAAGCCGTCGAACGTGGCTACCACTTGGCGCTGGACTCGGCAACGGAGAAGGTCTACGTCTCGCTGCCGCTCAAGCACCAAGTGTACCGAATCGAGAAGATGGACGCCGTCCGCAATCCCAAAGAGAACTTCGAAGTGGTGGCCGGAAACGGCGAGAAGTGCGAGTCGGCCACCGACTGCTCCTCCGGCGGCAACGTCGCCCGTTCGGCCAAGTTCGGAGATCTGCGCGGTAGGAGATCAAAGCAAGGAAGAAAGTCCATGGCGCTCGTTGCAGGAATGAGTTTCGACCGCGACAGTGGCTTCTACCTGATCGACGGCCTCTCCATTCGCTACGTGAATCGGGACGGGCGGCTCTTCAATTTGGTGACGGCGAACAACTGGCGCTGGAAGGAGGACTGCCCGACGTCTTTCCGCCTCGAACTCCTCAACCTGGAGCAGCCGCTGTCTCTGCTCGTCGAGCCGCACACTCAAGACCTCATCGTCCTCGACATGCGCGCCATCTACCGCATCGACGTTCGTCTGTCGACCGTCCGCTTGATCGCTGGCCAGATGCACAACTGCGATCGTCAGCAGTTGATCTCGAGCAGTCTGTTGCACCATCCCCAAGCGATCGCCCTGAACGCGCGCACAAACCAGCTGTATGTGGTCGAAGCGGACGGGAAGCGGGTGCACCAAATCCGCCGAGTCTCGGCGAACGGCGGTCCGTTGATCCACGTGGCCGGTCGGCTGGGCAACTGCGACTGCGGAGAGAAGAGTTGCCAGTGCGACGACCCGACCGGAGATCCCCGAGTCGCTGCCAACGATGCGTTCTTCCACAATCCGGCCGCCATCACGCTCGATCTGCACAGCGGGCATTTGTTCGTGGCCGACCGCGAGAACTACAAGCTGAAGAGCGTCGAGGTCCCGCGCCCGCAGTTCGACAAACACCAGGGAACCTACACGATCGCTTCTTCTGCCGACGACCAGCAGTTCGTGTTCGATCGGAACGGACGTCACGTGAAGACGAAGAACGCGCTCACCGGCCAAACGCTCTACCAGTTCGCCTACTCGGCAGACGACCGGCGACTCGTGAATCTACAGCTGCCGAATCGCGCGAATCTGACGATCTCGACCGTCGGCTCGGACATCACGCTCCAAAGCTCAAACTCCCGACAGACCGTCCTTTCGATGAGCTCCACCAACGAGGACGAGTCGCCGCAGTTAAACGCCATTTCGACGCCGTGGAGCGGAGTTCGTTGGACGTTCGGCTTCCAAGAGGGCCAGCTGATCAACACGATCGTGGACCGAAAACAGCGCTACCACGTGACCTTCGATTCGACCGGCCACGCGACCGCCCTCTCCGTCCTGCCCGGCAACCGAACGACCTCGCTGTCTCCGGTTCAATTCGAAGAGAGTGGGCCGCTCGCAATGGGTGTGTTGCAAAACGGAGAGGAGATCGCAACGTGGACGGTCAACGAGAACAACCTGAACGTCAAAGGTGGTTCATCCCTCTTCCAAGTCCTTAACAAATGAACTCACCAGTTGCAGGCGACTGCCCCCTGCACTTTCTGAAGACCTCCACCGGCTTCATGTTGAATCGTTCCGGCTACCGCGAGGTCGTCGACGACACTTCTTCGAGTGCGGATGGCGATCCGAGCGGAGTCGTGCGCCGGAAAGTCGTGCTGCCAGCTGACGATTTCCAGCGACTCGGCGAGTCCTCCTACCGTTTCGAACTCAAGTCGACCGCCCAACGAGGGAGCACACAGCGGAGCTTGGAAGTGAGTTCTTTTTCTCTTTGTAAGGCGAAAGTAAACGGATTCGTTGCAGATGAACGGCGTTCGATTGTTCTCCGCTTCGTACGATCAAGTGAAACGATTGGGGAGGATCGAAAGCGCTGACGGAAGTCCCCTGATCGCCGCCAAGTACGATCGCAACAATCAGATCGTGTTCGCGCAGTTCGGAGATCAACGCGATGCCCAACTCAATCTCACCTACAACTCGATCGGGCAACTGCAAACGGCCGTCTGGGCGGGCCGCACACTCGTGCGGATGTTCGACAAGAACCACCGGCTGGTGCGGGAGACCATTGAGGCGGGCGACTCGCAAGAGGGCCGCTCGTTCACGTACACCGACTCCAACTTGCCGTTCCCCGTCGAAGTGCGAGACGACAGCGGAGTGGAGCACGGTCTCGTGTTCGGCGAAGGCGGTCGCCTGCAGTCCATCCGAATGCCGTCGAAGCGAATTCACTCGTTCGAAGTGGACGAGCGGACGATCACGAGACGGCGGCCTTCCGGACGAGCGTTCAGCCTGAAGCTCGATGCCGATGGGAACAAGCGGCGGTTCGTGACGGCGAGCAAGAAAGAAGTCCGCTGGCAACACGACGATGGCGGACGTTTACGGCGATTGCGGACGGGCGATTCCGATTTGTCGTTCGAATACGGTCGATTCGGAAAAGTGGGTTCAATGCTCTCATTCTATTATTCATCCACTTGCTTGCAGTTGATCCATTCGAACAGTTCCGCCATGAGCAACGACTTCTATTGGCACGGGCCTTTTCTGGTCGGAGCCGAGTACTCGACCACGTCCACTTCCGGCTACCCGCTTTCTTCTAAGGCCTCCCATCAGTACGACGATTTCGCCCGCCTCCGACGGCTCCAGTTCGCCTTCAACAAGACCGAGGGAATGACCACCACGTACGCGTACGAAAACGACGGCCGGTTGAGTTCGATCAACAACGTGCAAATCAAAATCGAGGGGCGGAAGATCGCGATCACGCACCCGGCTGTGAGCATTCTTCCTTCTTTTTCTGCATTATCGCCGTTCGCTTCAGTTTTCGATGGATCTCCAGTTGAACGCCGATCGCCGACTGACGAGTGTTCAGTACTCGAACAAAATCTCAAGTGCACAGGCAGAAGCTTCTTTCTCGTTCGATCCGTTGGGCCGCGTGGTGGAGAAGAAGTGGACGGTCGGCAATTCGTCTTCGAGCGAACGAGTCGCTTACGCGAAAGGCGGCCGCTTGACTTCTTTCTCCAACGGCCACTTCGAAAGGTCGATCGAGCACGACGGAGACGGACGAGTGAACCAAGTCGGCAACCAAACGGTCGAGTACAACGAGGACGACGCCATCCTTTCGTTGGGCGACCGCTCGTACGAAGTGGACGAGAACGGATGGGTGAAGAAGAGAGGTCAGTTTATGAGAAGTGTACGCAAGAATCAACGGTTTTCTTTAGATGGCCTTGAGTTCACTTACGATGCGGCCGGTCAGCTGGTTCGAGTAAAGAGCGAGGATGGAGCGATGGATGTGCGCTACGAGTACGACGAAAGGCAGCGTTTGATCCAACGGAAGAACGTGGCCACTTCGACCGACAGCTTCTTCTTCTACGCCCTGCCCGAATCTCCTCGCTTGGTCTCGCACTTCGTCAACGAGAGGGGCGACCTGTTCGCCATTCACTACGTGGATCAACAACCGATCCTGCTGGAGTCCCGCAATGGAACGCTCTTCACGCTCCTCGCCGAACAATCCTCAAACGTCTACTTCGTTTTTGATCCAAACGGTTTGTTGGGAAGGCTCACTTCTCTGATTGCTTGCTTTCAGGCCACGTGCTCGAAAGCCGGCAGTTCGGACCATTCGGAAGTCGACACTCGTCCACTTCGATGCTCCCGCTCGGCCTCGGCGGTCACATCGACGATCCCGAAGTGGGGGTCCGCTTCGTTCACGGCGGCGAGTGGACACGACCGTTGGATGTCAACTCCGGTCGCTTCCAATCGTTCTCGCCGAATTCGTTGGAGTCGGAGGTCGATCTCGTCGACCTGGAAAAAGTGGTCGATCTGTACCGCTTCGAACCCCAGCAGTTGTCGCAGAACGTCCCACTGAGTAAGTGATTGACTAAAACGGCTCTGTATTCACAAGCACTCTTTTCAGATGTCGCCGAATGGAAACGACTGGCCGGAATCCGCCCACTTCCGTTCGCCCAACAAGCGGAGGATGAGAAGACCGCCGCGTGTTCGGCCGGCCGCCTGTTGTCTCAATTCGACCAACTCACCGCCAAGTTCACTGCCGGTGATTTGAACTTTCAGTTGATTGCACCGGTGCTCGTTTAATTTCGTTCCTTTTCGTATCTCATCCCATTGACACTCTTCTCTTTACGCATCCGTCCACTACGAGTACCCTTCAGCCCTCCTCTTAATTTCCAACCCTTTCCAACTGCCATCCTCTTGCTCCTCTGTCATGACTCCTCTGCTGTTCATGCAAACACCCAAGCATAATCGGTTCAAATGTAAATAAAGTGCAATCAAACTAGGCCGAGGTTCTGCTCGAAAACCTATCGGTTTATTCAAACGAGAAATGTACGAGAGAGAAGCGAAGTGATTGGTAGTTGAGAGGATAGATAGAAGACGCATTAAGTGGAATGATTACGCGGTAGTGGTCTCGACGAACAGCTTCTCGAGGGTGTCCACCAAACGCTTCATGTCCTTTCTGCAATCGAAAACGAATGAAAGCAAAGAGTGGGGCGAAGAGCTCACATTTGCAGTGCCAATCGTTGGATTCCCTCGAAAGCGGAGTGCAGCTCTTCGGTCTTCGACAGGACCTGAACAATCGCGGTGAATTCAATGCTTTTTCAAAAGAAACTTGCCGTGTACATCGCCCGAATGATCACGTCCACCGAATCGCAGGTCTCGTTCACGACCGACCCGAAGACCTGCATCGTTTCCAGCGAAAGGTCGCTGATCCCGTGCACAGCACCTAAAAGCGAGCAATTAACCAAAAGAGAAAGAAGAGCAGAACGAACCTCGAAGATCCCGCAGGGCCATGTCCAAATTCGAAGAGATCGCACGAGCGTGGGCTTCGAGTTCGACGAGAACATTCGGATCGGGGATGAGCGAATCGGACGGGCGGCGTTCGCGATTCCGGCCGTTCAGTCGGGACTCCAGCTCGGCGACGACATCCGAGTGGGCGGTCGAGGAGCCGGACGGTTGGGCAGCCGTGGAATCACTCATTTCCATCTGATTTCTTTCGGAATGCAATGGCGAGCAAGAAGCGGACCAGCATGCCACAGAACCACCACGAGCCCCGAACGGCGACATTCGCGTCGAAACCCCAGAAGACCTCACGCGTCGTTTAGCAAATCACTGGTGGAAATTGTTGATTAAATCTTGTCGAAAGCGTTAAAAAAAGAACACTTTAGCTCTAAAAATAAGAAATAATTCCTTCCATCCGCGAAAGCTTAGATTCCCATCCAAAAACGAACAATCGATTTTTAACCGACGAACAAAAGCCGCTCAGTGCTTCTTATATCTTCAACGCGGGGCTCAGAAACCACTCGTCAAAGACATCGATCTTTGAGAGCTCGAATCCGATAGTCGACAAGCAGGGCGGCAAACTAACGAGCAAGAGAACATTTTTCATAAACGAAACCACCTAGCCGTTCCGACCGACAAGCATTGCAGCAGCCGCTCAGGCTCTCATGAAAGGAGTCAAGATCCTGACGGCGGTCGTTTGATCGAACGCCTTCACGATCAGGTCGCCCACCGACTTGCAAACCCGCCCACGAATGCGCGATTGATCGAAAACTTCCCTCAACAGATTGGCCTCACGAAGACGTCGATGACACAGTTGAAGAGCAGCTCGTCGTCCTCGGGTTGCTCCGTCAAGAAGCTCTTTGGGCAGTCGAGCATCTGCCGTTCTTACTTTAGGGGGTTGATACTATTTTTGTTTTCCCCAACATTAACCGACGGACAAGAAGAGCCCAGCAAGAACATCACTGCAACAAAGGCAATCATATCTCTCGTGTCGTAATATTTTCATTTGCCTTTCCGAGTAATGGATGTCAAAAGGCCGACGTGTGCGTTGCGACCTCCTATTGGTTGTTCAGAAACGGCCGTCGTTCGTCGAAACAAAGCTTAGATCACAGTCGCTAAAATGAGCGCTTGTAAGGCGGGAGTGAAATTCGGTCTGTGCGGCTATTTTTGTGGCCGTGTTCCTGTCGCGCAAAAAGCCGCCTGGTCGTCCGATTAGCGCCGGGTCACGGCCGTTTGTTCGAAGCGGCCGCAAGAAGTTCGAGCCTGCGAGCGAGTGCGCATGTTTTCGCGCGTCTTCACGTTCTGCCGCTCGCCCGGCGGCCGTCCACTCGCGTTCAGGCTGATCGGATGGACACGAGTGCGCATTTCGCCGGGCGGTCATTGTTTTCACTCGCCGCTCAAAACTTGAGTCCGCCCATGATTGAGGAGCTTGAAGTGGGTCGACCCAAATGAGCAGAACTCTCGAATCATTTGCAGCTACTAGAGAAGAATAAGAGTCGATTAGGCGGAACGATCGCTCTTGTAGCCGGTGCTTATTTCTCGCCTAACTACAGGTTCCTTCATAAATTGGACGATTCCACTTTGCTTTGTGATCGAGATGTTCTCTCTTGCCTTCACTGTAGTCGCCTTCTTTCAACTACTCCCTTCCCTAAGAGCACTCGACTTCCAGCTCAACAAATCGAACGGGACCAGCGAGTGTCCCAACCGAGCGTTCTTGGGATGTCTTCTGCAATTGAAGGAACAGAACGTCCAATTCGATCGGAACATCGTGCGTTCGATTCTTTCCATCGACTCGGAAGCCAAATTGCTGCAAACCTGCCGGGCGTACGCCAACGTCCTGCCGTGTTTCCGCGACGTCGTCCTCGAGTGCGGGAACGAGGCCCAACGGGAGCTGTTCGCGGAAGTCGGCCGAGCGTTGATGTTCCTGTGCTCTCCCTTTTCGCTGAAACGCCAGAACGTTTTGATCCAACACCACTCGTGCATTGCGAAGATCCTCGCAATGCCGATCAGCGTTGGCTGCACGCTCGCTGCCCAGCCGTACGGCGAACGATTGAACGGCTGCAAGTGAGTTCATCTCTCGCTTTCTTCCATCGTCTTCTCGTTTTAGACGTCATTGTGCGACGATGCCGCGTAACTTCACGTGTTCCCTGCACACGTGGATGAGTGAACAGAACGCGTGCACTCTGCAGGACATCCTCGTCCACTGCGGCGAGGACGCCACGAATTTCTACGCCGACCTCCAGTCGAGCATCTTTGAAACCAACTATCCGTTCATTTGTGACGGAGGTGAACGAATCGTTGGGGTCGATGTACACTGACTGCTTCTTTCAGCTCGCGTTCCTCCCCGCCCGCTGGAGATCTTCAACCCCACCACCACGACGAGAACGCCGCCCACTGGACAGCCGCAGTTGGCCGGATTGTTCACGGTTTGTGCTTCGGATTCTCGCCAGTAGTCATTGCTCGAAGTTATGTTCAGAAGATTCAATTAGCAACACGGAAGCCGACCCTTCTGCCCCCCATTGTGACCGTCAGCCTTCTTCGTTCCAACTCGACGTACCGCAGGCAAACGACGACAAGAACGACTCCTTCGACCACGACGACCACCACTTCGTTCGTCGAGGTCACTTCAACGACTGCGGGCAAGTTGAATTCATTCAACTTTCTTGTCCAAAGGCATCAAAATATTTTTGTTCAGCCGATTATTCGGGTCTTCTTTCGTAAACACAAAGCGGAGATTCTATTCCGGTTCGTGCGGACGGAATGACCGATAGTGAGTACAAAAAAGCATCGGAATCCGTTCAAAAGTTTTCGTGGAATGCGTTCACTCGCTTATCAGCCCGCATTGATTTTAGCCCCGTCTCGGCCGTCCACTCCCGCTAATCCTTTGTCGTCCAAACGACCGCCGCACTCGTCCGCGCTGTTATCTTTGCTACGGAAACTACTTCCGATTGCGCTGCGGACCTCGAATGTGACCGAGTTGTTCGGCAACGGAGATGACGTGTCCGCCTTGCAACGGCGCGTCGATCTGAAGAGAATCCTCCAATCGCTCACGAAAACAACGACCACTTCGAGCGGCACGCCGCAAACACCGCGACTTCCGAGTATTCGCGTGACTCCGACGACGTCCGCTTCGGTTCCGCCTTCGTCGTCCACGACTCCGCGAGCGCCGTTGACGATTAAGATCGTGACTTCCGGCCCAACGGTCTTCGTTTCTTCGTCGACCGCAACGAACACGGCGACACCGGAGATCACGACGCCACCGTTCCATCAGCCCGCTCAGACCAAACGATGGCGTCCGTGGTACTTCACGGCATCGGCGGAAGAGAACGACGGGGCCCAATGAGCGGAAGTCACAAGCAGCAAACAATCGAATGCCGTTAACTTATTTCGTTGTACATTTACGCTCAGAATTGCATAAACGCCAACCGTATGCCCGACGGATTTGTTGCAATTCGGTAAGCGGCGAGTGAAATTAGCGATTTCCGGTCTTTTGCTCATAAGCCGTGAGTGAAGAGCGTGCCGGCGGCGTGTCGTCGAGGAGGTCAGTGCCCTTAATTCACGAGCTTTCCGCCGCCGCCTTTCGCTCCTCCGCCCACTTTCGTTTTTGTACGCGCCGGCAGCTAATTGAGACAGCGGGCGGAATGCGCGCGTGTTCCACCGGCGGATTCGATTTGCAACATTTGACGAGAAACAAAGGAACTCCAAAGAGATTAGTTCGAGTAGCCAGTGACCATCGGAGAGCAATGGCCGATCGATCGCTCGAGAATGCGGATTCTTCTCGCGCCTTTTTTCGGCCGTCTGTCCGTCGGCTCGAAGTTTTTGAGGCGGCCGTTCGCCCGCTTTTTCTGCCCGCTCATTACGGTGATCGGGGACGGCGTACGCGGCGGCACTGCAAAGAAAAAACCCGCGCGCAATCCGCCGACCGGCCTGGTCAGCGGCCGAACGGCGGACGGAGCGAGGGAGGAGTCGACGGTCGCCGATGAGGAATCCGCTGGACTCGCCGCTCGCGATCCGAAGAGCCGCCGGTTGCCGCAAAGCGAATTCCCGACTTCTCGGCCGAACGGGGCGCTCGGATCGTTACGAGGAGCGCGACCAATTCGGCCCCTTGTTTTCCTTTGCGTTCGCCGACCGCTCGCCAAGAATGCAAGCCGAAGTTCGAGCGATTAACCGCAACGAAAGGCACCTGCTTCACTTCTTCTTTCTCCTACTGTAGCTCTGCTTTCGCGCATCTCCTTACTGCTTCTTTCAAACAAGCGGGGCTGCTCCAGGAGCAGACGGCCAACGCGCGAGGACGATCGATCGATAGCCAGCGGCAAGCAGAGGCAGCACGAGAGTCGAGATGTCTGCCCAAAGGCGCGTGCTGGCGGCGAGCTTCGGGCGTGCGATCAGCGTTCTTCGCCGCCGCTCCCGCTTCTTCGGCGTCCAGCCGCAAGCGCTTTCGACCGCTTTCCCTGATTTTTATTGGTTTGCCCCACAATCGAGCCGCCGCGCGCCCGCTCCGCCGGCTAATCGAAGAAGAAGTGGCGCGTCGATGGGCAGCGCTCACCCGAGATCTCGCGCGGGATTTCTTCCAGCCGCCGTTAGCCGCCCGCCGCCGTCCGCTCGCTCGCAACGAAACACAACGGGGGCGATGCAGCGGATAGCCACGAAGAAGGTGTTTTTGTTCAACACAACGAACTCTTCAGCGCGCACGCTTGTTGAGGGGCGATGGCGTCGGCGGATAATCGAGCGGCTCGCACTCACGCCGCCGCCGGCGGCTCCTTGCAGGTCAGCGGGTCTTCTGCGCGCCACAACGACCATCCACGGGCTTAAGGAAGACGGCGAAGAACAGAAGCGAGAAGCGGAAAGACCGCCGCTTTCGGCATTGAATCGGCGCCGTTTTCACTCTCGAGCCGACCGACTTTCACTTTTGTCGCTCGTTTAGCCTCCGTTGATCCGCCCGACTGACCGACCGAGGGCTCTTCCCTCCTCGCGGGATTATTGTAATCCTTGAGGAGCTCCATCGGTTGCTCACTTGGCTGTTCGTGATCCAACGGTCGGTTGGCCTCTGCGGCGTGCCGATCGTTACGGCGGCGGCCCACTTGCGGCTTCAAAAGTTTCTCCGCAGCGATCATTAGCGGTGGGCCGATCGCCAACAAACGACGTTTGTCGCCGATTTCGGTCGATTGGGCCGTTCGAAAGGGCGCGCGTTTAATGATCGCCGCTCCTCATTTGCCCTCGTTCTTAATTTCCAATCAAACGGTTGGCTGTGCGGCGAGCGGCGGACTCGGCGTCTCTTGAGTCATCGTTTTCGTTTGGATTGTTGACGGGCTTCGTGAGTTCTGGAGTGATTGCCGTTGCATGCGGGCGATAAGCGACACTGCCGACCGCGTCCATCCCCCACTGATCATCTCAATCATTCTTCTGCGTCTCCTCTCTTCATTGTCGATTGGATGCTCAGGTCGTTGCGTTCTCCGACCACTCCGTTGCTCGCACCGATTCTTGCTGCTTATTGTTGGGTGCAGGCGGCGAGGTCTTCGCTTTTTCTTGGGGCAGCATCGGGCATTAGCGTCTGTTATCAGTGCCGGCGGGCGGCGGGGCCAATGGACCGCGACGGGACGGTTTGAGGTCGCAAGTCATTACGTCAATGAGGCCTCGTCTTCTCGCTTATCTCCCACTAAACCCACGCCCCTTACGTCAATCGTACATAAACTGAGGCTGTTTTGATGATGGAACGGCCGCCCATTCAGTTCGCTCTTTTCGCTAATTGCAGTCCTTGCCGCAGTTTGCAAGTCGGGGCGTTCGTGATTCCACTCGCGTCATCTGCGTGCAAGCGGGCCTTACTTTCGCAATTGCAGGCGGACGGAACGATGAACGCCGAACAACGCAACAACCTCTGCGGCTGGGCCTCCGCTTCCAGCCCCAGCCACTCGGAGCCGGACGACAACGAGCTCGACGTGGGGTTCGGCGGTCCGATCGGCCGTGGCCTCAAACAGGACGAGCACTTCTTGGCGTCGTTGAACGAGCAGGCGGATCGCTACGGACGGTCGAACGTAAGCCCCCAATCCAACGAGCAGAATCAGTCCCTCCGTTCAGTTCCAGGACGCTCACTTCGACTACCAGCAGCAGAAGAGCGGATCCCCGATGGCCGAGGCCACGAATCCCTCCGCCGGCGGCCACTCGCGTCAAGCCCAACACGTGACCTCGGAGACCCTGATGGACAACTGCCGAGATCTCTTCTTGCTCCACCTGATCCAAGACATCGCCACCACCTGCTCCAAGCTGAGTCTGCCTACAGGTTCGAACTGACGTGGAGTTCACTCGAATGACCTCCTGTCCTTCCAGATCCCGCCGTGTGGACCGCCGAGCAGACGACGAGCTGGGTGGCCGAGATGTGCCAACAATTCCAGGTCCCCGCCCCGCGCAGCGTTGGCCTCAGCGGACGCGTGATGATGAGCATGAGCGTGGAGGAGCTGCGCATGCACATCCCGCACGGCACGGACAAGATCCACGGCCAATTCCACTTGTGGAAGACCGGTGAGTCTTTCTTGCGCCGAGTGCTTCATCCAGGACTCGCCGTGTTTGCAGCGTTCGACCGCCGTCCGTACACTTTCGACTCGGTGAACGACGCGAAGCCGTGGAGCAACGACCAACGATCGGATCTCACGACCTTCGACTCGTTCGGCCACCGCTCGGCCGGCATCATGCCCCAAATGCACTCGGCGAACGACTACTACCCGGGAATGCACCAGCTGCATCAACATCCGCACGTCGACTACTCCATGGGCTCCCATCCTCAACTGACGCTCGGCCATCAAATGAACCAATTCGCTCTGCTGAACGGCCACTGCTTCGAGGGCGTCCACCCGCCCACGATGCCCTCGCCGAGCGAGTCGGACGTCTCCAGCGGCGCCTCCTCGTGCGTGAACGACGACGAGATGGCGGACGGCCGCTTCATGATGTTCGGCCAGCAGCCGCGCGATCCCTCCATGCTCTACGGGAACATGCAGCCGGCCTACGCCTACGAAGAGTGCGAAATGAACAATCGGATGCACTCGGCCGGCGAGATCCCGCAGCTGAACGGCTACCCCGCCCAGAACCTCGGGATGAACGGCGGACACGCGGGTGGACCGATGAACGTGCCCCGCAACTCGGGCTCCATCCCGCTCTGGCACTTCATTCGGGAGCTCCTCGACCGCCCCAAGGAGTACAGCTCGTGTGTTCGCTGGGTGAACCGCGAGGAAGGTAGACAGCTACAAACCGAATGACCAAACATTAATCGTTCTTTTTTCAGGAACCTTCAAAATCGAGTCGTCAAATCATTTGGCTCGTTTCTGGGGTCTGCGCAAGAACCGCACCCAAATGAACTACGACAAGCTCTCGCGGTCGCTCCGGCAGTACTACAAGAAGGGGATCATCCAGAAGCCGGAGAAGAAGCAGCGACTCGTCTACCGCTTCCTCCCGCCCTACAACCACTAAGCGCTTGGCGCGCGCTTCTCTTAACTACTCGGCATGTCACAAGTCAGATGCCAGTACTCGTTGATCGTATTTCGACTGCGGACTCATAATGAGACCGGTCATCCCCCTTTGTTTCTCGATCCTCTCCCCCAAATGTCGGCGATTAGTGCGTGTTGTGCACACTCTCGCCCACGAGGCGGTAAGGCCTCATTCCTTCCACTAATCCCTCCGTTCTCCTTCGTTCCAATCAGCAGTTAAGCGCCGGGCAAATTTGCTCGTTCTCTCCGAACGGTCGGCCTCAATCTCAACCCGCAAGTCCCGTGACCCTCCGCTTTCTGCCCACTCACCAGTTAGGTGACAACCAAATCCACCCACCACTTCTCCGTCTTCCTTCCATCAATATCCATTGTTTATCGCAATATTCACCAAATAAAAATGTTTGTATGCAACACGCGAGAAGCGGAGAAAATTCACTACTCGACAGCCGCAGAAAGATTGATCGAAAGAAAATACTCGACCGCAAATTCTTGTTGGTTTGTAAAGTTTAGTAGGAAAAGCTATTTTTAATCTTAATTTTGAAGCAAATCTCCGGCAAAAATGCGCTCGAATTCAATAGATCAGGCACGTTCTGCTTAACCGATGCGTGAGGTCCACTCCGCTCACCGCTGGCTCGCGCTGGAATTTGCGCCGGTGAGTGGGGGCCGGACAAAAGCGGTCAGCGGTTGAAGATTGCGGCCGACAAAAACAATCGATGGCCGGTCGTCTGGCACGCCGTCTCAAAGAACGATCATGGCAGCCTTCCATTGTTAAGGACTGAAATCATTAGTTGCTGCGCGAATGGAGATGTTTTCCGCTTTGTTTGTCGGCGGCCGGACGTTGGGAAAGGACGGACAGAAGAAACGGCAGATCCACTAGATGCTTATTCACGAGCTACTCAAATTGCGTCGTGCCGAAAGTGCGCAATCGACAGGCACAAAATGGAGAGGAAGCGGCCGAGCCATCAGTTCGCCCTCCCGTCCGCCGCCGGGGCGGTCGCTCTTCGCTCTCCCTCCCGCTCATTCCTCCTTCCCCGCATTTCCGCCGGGCGAGCGGTCGATCCGCCGGCTACTGCGGCTCACGAACGAGTGCAAGAACACGAACGTCCTCTCCGTAAGCTTCTTTCGTATTCCTCCATCCGTTCATGCCCACTCTCGTTTTAGACCTCCGAATCGACGGGCCGCGCCTCATCGCTGCCGACCGTCCGCTGACCCTCTTCATCCCGCTGCGGGCCACTCGCAGTGAGTGACTCCAGGATTAGACGGGATCCCGCCCGTCCTTGCCTCTACTCGCCATCAGTCCTCGTTTGTGAATCGAATCGCCGCCGTCGGCCACCCTGCCGGGCGAACGCCGACTGCTACAGGGTGCAAGCTCTTCCCCGATCGAAGTCGGCCCATTCCGGCAGCAGCACAATGACGACCTTTTTTAGGCCCTCGCTTCGCCCGAACACTCCGTTCACCATCCCTTGAAGCGGCCGCCGCCCCGAATGTGCGCCGTCGATCGTGCAGCTCTCATGCCCGAGTTCTGCTGGTTGGTCGCGGGGATGGACGGAAGTGAAAAGCGGATTTCAGCGGACACTCAACGATGAGCTCCGCTTCATGACGGGCGCTAGGAGTTGCGCCCTCCGAGCCCGTGCGATTCGTCGAGGGAGACCGCGCCAAGTTGCTAACAGGTGAGCGTTCCGTTCCCTTCTCCCTTCACCTCCTACTTTCAGTCGACCTCTCTCATCGTGTGGTGGGACTTCGAGGTCATCGACAAGCACTCCGAGGGTCGATTGGTGAGTCCAGCCCACCCTTTTGCCCACCCGCCTGCAGGTCTCGTTTGTGAATCGAATCTGGACGGCAGAAGCGCGTGCTCTCGACCGCCGAAAGAAAGGTCGTCTTGTGGAAGGCGGCGTTCCACCAGCTCAAGCTTCACGAAGCGAAAAGTGGGTCTTCTTCTGGGAGCACGACCAATCGACAGTGTCGTTTCAGATCGCCTTATGTTGTCTTGCGATCTCGCAGTGAAGTCTCCCCTCCACGAACTGCCGGGTGGTCGGGCTGGCGTGTGATCGGTGGACAGCCGCGGCTGCCGCGCCCTTGCGGCCCCTCCCCCCCCCCCCCCCCCCCCCCCCCCCCCCCCCCCCCCCCCCTCCCCCCCCCCCCCCCCCCCCCCCCCCCCCCCCCCCCCCCCCCCCCCCCCGCCCCACCCCCCCCCCCCCCCGGCCCCTGTGCGCACCCGGGGTGTGTCTTCATGTACGCCCTTCCTTTTGCGGTATCCTGGCTTTGGTCGTTGCCCCCCCCCTCGCCTCGGTGCCCCAGCGGGTGATTTGTCGTGTGTACCCTCCACCCCCCTCCGTCCCCCCCCAGCCCGCACGGCGCGGCCAAGCCGGGCCTGTGGTAATCCCTTTCGTCTCATTTGTTATCCAATAAACTTCTCACATCCTTCTTTTGTGAGTTCCAGTTCGCAAAAAAAGCACCTGATTTCGTCCATTCGTCTTTCGATTATTCGCTTGATTGGAACGTCCCCCCCCCCCCCCCCCCCCCCCCCCCCCCCCCCTCCCCCCCTCCCCCCCGCCTCTCCTTCCCCCCCCGCTCCTCTCCTGGGGGCCGGCGAGCGGGCGTCGTCGCTAATCATGAACGTGCGGGCGCCCTTCTCCTTCGCGCGCCCCCCCCCCCCTCCCTCCGTTCTCTCCTCCCCCCCCCGGCGGCCCTCCCCCCCCCCCCCCCCCCCCCCCCCCCCCCCCCCCCCCCCCCCCCCCCCCCCCCCCCCCCCCCCCCCCCCCCCCCCCCCCCCCCCCCGCCCCGGCGCGTGGCCGTTCTTCCCGCTCGGACGCCGAGTCCCCTTCTTCACTCCTCTCCCCCCCCCCCCCCCCCCCCCCCCCCCCCCCCCCCCGCCCCCCCCCCCCCCCCCCCCCCCCCCCCCCCGTTCTTGCGGTGATCGCCCGCTTCCGTCGGCCCCCCCGCGCGGGCGCCCCGTCCCCCTTCCCCCCCCCCCCCCCCCCCCCCCCCCCCCCCCCCCCCCCCCCCCCCCCCCCCCCCCTCCCCCCCTCCCCCCCCCCCCCCCCCCCCCCCCCCCCCCCCCCCCCCCCCCCCCCCCCCCCCCCCCCCCCCCCCCCCCCCCCCCCCCCCCCCCCTCCCCCCCCCCCCCCCCCCCCCCCCCCCCCGCCCCCCCTCAACCGTCAACTTCTTCGTTTTTTTCTTCTTCTGCTGGTCTGTACGAACGAGTGCGGGCGGGAGGGATCGCCGTCTTTCAGCTTGTGATTCGATCGTCTTCCCGCAAGCAAGAACTTTGCTGCTGGACAACCTTTGCTGTCGCCTTCTTCTTGCGAGTTCCCGAACGGTAAGACCGTCGCCGTTATCTAATCCACCTTGTTGTGTTCAGGAAGCACACCGCTCGCATCGAACGGGCCTTGCGAATGCGCCCTCATTGATATTTCACGTCGCCGTTTTCCGAAGCGCCGAGGAACGAGCGTTTTCATGTGACTTCTGATTGGTGAGTCCTCCTCCCAACGAGGCGTCCCACTAATTCCGTTCGTTTCAGTCCGCTCACTGCGAGCGGCTTCAAATGCGAGCTGCCGTAAACCACCGCCCAATCGCTCAAGAGTCCGGACAAACTCCAACGTTTATTGCCGTGTTTCTATGTGTGTTCTGCTGACAATAAACAACTGCGTAAAGAAGAGAACAAAGCGAGTCAAGAATGGGGGAATCTACTTTCCATCGGTTCAAGCGGTGTTCAGCGGAAGGGGCACTAGCAGGTTGGCGAAGGGATTCGC
This sequence comes from Aphelenchoides fujianensis, assembly GCA_024699865.1. NCBI lineage: Eukaryota > Metazoa > Nematoda > Chromadorea > Rhabditida > Aphelenchoididae > Aphelenchoides > Aphelenchoides fujianensis. The sequence goes on from JAMPIO010000343.1 coordinate 61,463, forward strand.
AAGAGGATGCCTCTCCGTCGAATGGAAACAATGACCACTAGTTCGACGGCCTCAATACTTCCACTAGATTCCAGCTTCTGTCACCCATCGATAACCAGCAAACCCTCGTGCTCTGCTGAATTACGGGCCTGAAGGGATGCTCGTTATTGATGGACGGAGAAGAACGACGGAAGGATGGGGAGGACGGGCGAGATCCCGCGAATATGAACGAGTGGCCGGTCGGTGGCCGCCGCCTCGTGTTGTAAACAGCGAGAACGAGGCCGACTGCCCGCCCCCAGTCGACTGTTTTGATCGGCCGCCGGGTAGAATCGGAAATGACTCAGCCGCCGCCTCTGATGCGGCCGAAAGAGCTTTCTCCAACGCGTGATCTGCTGTTCGTGCGGGATTGAGCCGATCTATTCGCTGTCCCTTATGCGCCCCTTTGCGCAGTTTCCTCGGCAACTGCTCATCGAACACCACAAGCTGCCCGAATCGTTCTTCCATCTGTTTACTAACCGCTAGTCAACAACAAACGCATAGAAATAATTACACTGGAACGGGACAAGAGGCAGCTCGAGTTAGTAGTACGTGTCGATGCACTCGTAGTCGAAGCGGAAGTCGTCGATCTTCTTCACGTCCCACTCCTTGAAGCAGAACGTGTGGAAGGGCGCCCGCTCGAAGCCGTCGCCCATCTCCAGCGGCTTGCCCGCCCGCAGAAACCACGAGCCGAGGCGCGAGTGAAGGCGCCAGCCCTTGGACTGCAGCGCACGGACGACCAGCAGGTGGCACGAGTGGAACTGAACGAGCGGATGAACGCGAGAGGCGGGAGGAACCGACCGTCAAGTTGCGGAAGTAGTAGAAGAGAGTGCCCGCGTCGAGCTTTTCGTAGTGCTCCAGCGTGTCGGGCATCCAGCCGGGCGGCAGGCGGAGCGGCGGCGCCTGCGGCCACGTCTGCGTGTGCCGATCGCGAGTGGGCAGCCGGAAGGGCGGGCGGAAGGCGAAGAAGTCGACCGAGTAGCCGCGCTGGACGGCGTCCGCGTTCGCCGCCCGCAGGAAGGCGATCATCTCGGCGGTGGGCTCGAGGGCGGCCGGCACGGGGCTCGGCGCCCGGCCGTCGGTCTGCGTGAAGGCGTGCACGCGGCGGCGACGGCGGCGGCGGGGGAGTCGGACGCACGAGCGGAGGGGCGTCTTCTCCAACTCCTTCGCCTTCACGAGCAGAAGAACCGGCGGTGGTGAGCAAGACTCAAGCTTCTTCTCCGCTTCGGTCGGCGGAGATCGCTGGGCGGAACTGGCGGCGGCGGGCGGCTTGGCGACCTCCACAACCTTCTTGACCGCCGCAACGGCCGCCCAACTCGGCCCCCGCACGGCCGCGACGACCGGCCGGACGGGCGGCGGAACGCGTGGCTTCGGGAGGGCCGGCGGGAGGACGACGGGCGCGGCGACGGCCACTCGCTTCGTCGCGGCGGGCTTCGACGGCGGCTTTTCGACGGCCGGCGGGGGCGGGCCGGACTCCTCGACCGGCGGGCCCGCGTTCAGCAGCGAGATGAAGTCGCCGAGCTTCAGCTCCACGTACACGTCTGAACGATCGATTGGACGTCCTTCTCCTCAGCACACGCACCGTCGGGCTCCAGCGAGTGCAGCGTCGCGAGGTCGTACTCGTTTTCGGGCTCCAGCGCCTCCACGTACCTGCAGAAGGCGGAAGTGGGGGGCGGGAGGCGACTCACATGTCCAGCGGCTCCTTCAGCAGCGCCATCACGACCGCGCTCTCCAGCTTCTCGTTCGTGATCAGCCGCATGCACACCTCGAGGTTGGTCACGTGGAAGGTGGCCCGCTCCAGGTGCCGCTTCAACTCCGACTCCTGCAATCGGTGGAAGGCGGGGAAGAGATGGGGCACTCACCTCCCGCTCGGCCTCCCTCTTGCCCCGCTTGCCGCCCTTCTCGTCGAGCGCCTCGAGTTTGGACTCCGTGCGGTCGATCTCGTCCTTGATCTTCCGAATGCGCGTCTGAAGGGCCGGGCGGTGAGTGGGCGAGCGGGTGGCAGACTCGCCTTCAGCCACTCCAGCGTCTCCGCCTTCTCCTTCTGCCGGGGGTCGAGCTTCTCCTCGGCGGAGAGGCCCTGGTTGCCGTAGGGCTTCGTCTTGACCGCCCGCTCGAGCTTCACGAACGCCTCCATGCGCTCCTCCACACGCCGGCAGTAGGCGTGCAGTTTGCCCTTGTCCTGAACGGGAGGTGAGTGGGCGGGAAGGGGACTCGCCTTGATCTCGTCGTTGTTCTGCCAACTGCGCACTTGTTCCCGCAGGCGTTGCAGCTGCAAGAGAGGAGTGGGCGGAGGGCGGCGAGTGGACGCACCTTCTTGATCTCCCGCTTCAGCTCGTCCTGCATCTTCTCGCGGTGGCTCTCGTGGTGGGGGGTGGGCGCAGGATTCTTGTCCATCTGCAGCACGCTCTCCAGCATCCCGTCGAAGAGGGCGAGCTGCTCGTCGATCTGAAGACCGAATGAGTGGGAGGGAGCAGTGGGCGGGCGCACCTTTTTGAAGCACTTCTCCATCTCCAGCTGCAGGCGCCGTTTCTCCGTCATGGCGACGGGCGGGCGATTCGGGGCTGTTGAGTGACTGCAAACGGAAGAAATAGAGAGACGGAAGTGAGGAAAGAACGCGATGATCGGCAGAATCATCCGCCAGCCGCCTTCGTCCAGCGAAAAGCGGCGATTTCGCCTCGCGGTCGAAAACAGAATGAGTGCGTGCGGGACGGAGAGGAAGCTTCTGGAAGACGGCCGAGCGGTGAGTCGCGGCAATCGAGCCGCCCGGCCGGCGAGGAGGATGGCGGACGGGCAGATCGAAAGATTTCCGCGATGCGGGGCGAATGGGCGGCCGCGTCTTTTCGGTCGTGCCCGCCGCCTTCCGCCGGGCGCATTTCGGTCGGCGATCCGAACGGGCGGCGAGCGGGACGGGCGGCAGGCGGCCAACGCAAACGCTCTTTTCCTGCATTCCTGTTTTGGCTTGAAGTGAACAAGGGAAGAACATGTCCGAGAGCATCCAATCATCCAGTTGCCGAGTGAAAGGGATCAGAAGCAATTCGGGAGCAACTACGATAACACCCGAAATCGAACGTGTTGATCCTCCCGCATCTTCGGCATTCCGTTGGAAGGGGTGTGCACGATCGACGCGATGGAGCAATGACGACTGACCGGCTGGATCGACTGTTTGAGCGCGCTTTCGGCTGCCGGCAATCCGCACGGAGTACTTCGTCCTCGAAACGAGGTTTCAGCGCGGCGGAATGAAGGTGATCGGACGTCGTTATCACTTGAGTCTTCGATACGAAGATCTCCCCACTTTCGCTTTGTTTAATACACGTTGAAGACTCTTCCATCTCTCCAGCCCATTGGACGGCGTGAAGAAGACGGAAATGCGAGAAGCGGAAATCCGATCGGGTTATTCCGAAGCACTCACCGATTGCGTCTTGCCAAAAATGCGCAACCGGCGGCTGCAAACGACGCGAGGAAGCGGCCGGGGGAGCAGTTCGCCCTCCTGCCGGCCGGCGGGGCGGTCGCTTCCCGCACTCGTTTCCGCTCATTCCGTTTCCCGACCGGCTGCGGGCGATCGGCCGGTGGACTGTGCGCCTTCGACACGAACTCCTTCGACCGTGAGTTCCATCGTCTCCTTCCACTCACTAATTCCTCCTCTCGTTCCAGACGCGGATCAACGAACGCGCCACGCAACTGCCGATCGACCGCCAATTCCGCTGCGGGCATCACGACGTCGTTCTGTCAAGAACTTAACGGTGAGGAGTCTCTGCTCCATCTCCACGATCACCCGCTATTTTCAGGTTCGAAGGTGACGTGGTCGGATATAAAAAGAGGCTGCTTCGTGGAGAGGGACGAGAAGCTGAAGATCAAGTGCGGGACTTCGAACGACCGCCTTCTTCGTCGATGATCGTGAGTTCAATGCGTTTCGATCAGCGCCCGACCGTCTTTGTTGCAGATCAGAAGGAACGCACCGGGCTCGACGATCGGTGCGAACGAGCAGCCGGAAGAGCAGCAGGTTCCTTCTGCTTGTGAGTCTCTTTTTCGATAGCGGCTGAACGATCGCCTTCTTCAGTACTCACCCACCACCCGAACACTCCGTCGACGATCCCTGAATCCTGCTTCTTCCACTCTGCGAAATCAATGAGATCCAAAAGACAAGACCTCTCCGGTTGGTCGAGCGGAGTGGCGGGAGTGATGGGTGGATTGCAGCCGCCTGGCAGCCGCGAAGCCCCTTTGCGAAGGAGGCCTCGTTGATCTTGGGAGCAGCCGCTCGTCTCGGAGACAAGCCGCCGTTGAGACGCTCCACTGGTGAGTCCTCTACGGCATCAAATCATCTCTTCACCGCTCTCTTTTCAGTTACTCCATCGGGAACCGTTGGGGCCAAACACTACGCTCGCTGTCAAGTGGACACCCGTGAAGCGAGCCAACGAGGAGGAACGCGCTCATCTTCGGATCGGAGCGGCCTCCTCACGGCTGCCGTTGCGATGGACGAAGGAGACGCTGGGCAAGTCATTGTTCGCCCTTCTGCAGGTTTGTTTCGTGGACGGCGGACCGGAGTGACCGCCTTCTTCAGTGTGTGTCGCCCTGCTGCTCGCCGACTCAAGGCCGCCGTGCTCGAGTCCTGTCCCAAGCACTCGACTTCAGACTGGTGAGTGTCCCTCGACGAGAAGTTCACTGATCTCCGCCTTTCAGCCACACCATTGGGAAGATCTTCCGCGACTACAATCAGGGTTCTTGAGCTTCGTTGCTGTTCCCGTCTGCAACGAGCGATCGTTTTTCCACTCACGCATTCCTTTGAATAAACCCTGTTGAAAGAATGGGTGATTTGGTGGAAGGAGAGCAGTCAGTTAAAGGGAACCACTCGACGGCAACCTGGAGACCGTCGCCCGAAATTCCACTTGATTTCTCTTTGACGTTGTGTTGAGTAAGAGTTCTCTTCATTCCGCAGTGAACGCGGTCGCCCTCCCTTCCCGTCCTGCCAGTTGCTTCCCAAGATCTCCGACCAGAGAATCAAGCAACTGCCACAATCACTCCCCGCTTTACGTGTGCTCCTCCCCGTCCTCCGACTGCAACAACCAAAACACGTCATCCGCACAGCTTCGATGATCCGAATCGGTGTCGAGGGCGGTGGACCGAGAAGAAGGAGCAAAAGTGAAGGTTAGAAATGGAATTTACGCGCGTGGTCTAAAGGACGACCGGAACGACCGGGCGCGTTGCAATTTGAACGAGGCGGGACGAATTCTCGCCTTTTGTGATCGGACGAAACGAAGCCGTGCGGTCATCCACGCTCCGGCGAGATCTGCGGAATGATAGGGCAGCAGTTCGTTCCAGAAGACGCGCAAGGCTCGCGTCGTCCAATCCCCGGCCGTTTATTCCGATCAAACACCGTGCATGCGTCTCCGCTCGCTTTTGCCCCGAATTAAAGAAGAAATGGGTAGTTAGTCGCCACGATCTTTTCTTCAAAGGTTGATCAACGAATCCGCCCGCTTTCTTCAATTCCCGCACCTCGGAAAGAAGGCGGCCAACCGGCTGCGACGGCCGACGCGGGCGGGAATGAGGGGAATTTCCGCCCGCCCGCGGTTGCCGGCGGCCGACTCCCGCCGCGATCGCCACGCGGACAATCCGGAAGGTTCGGCGAGGGAACAAAAAGCGGGCTGAAAGCAGCGAGTCGGCCAGTCGGTCGGGTTGCCTTCGTTCTGGGGCGAGCCGCCCCATCTGCTTCCCTTCATTCTTCCTCTCCTGTCGCTCCCGATCGGTCGGCTGCCGCCTTGCTGTCTTTTGCGGGTTCTCCCACTTCTCGCCAATCGCCCACTAATCACTCCTGGTTGCCAGCTCAACGGGCCCCGCGGAACCTGCGGCCTGCTGTTCAACCACCCCTCCCGCCCTCAAGCTGCTGTTCGACGGCGGGATCGTCGGTGCGACTCACAATGCGCGCTCGAGTCCAAGCTTCGCCACAGCGAAAAAGTGAGTGTGCTCTTCTGGAACGCACGATCAATCGACGGCCGTCGTTTCAGACCGCCTTCTGCCGTCCTGTGAATCGATGGTGCTCCCCTTTTCACGACCGCCGGGCAGAAGGCGGCGGCCGGATCATGAGATCCAGGCCTCACGTCTCTTCTTTGTGAGTTCTCCTCAAAAAGAAGCGTTGATCCCGATCTCCTCTTCAGACTGTCCACTGCCTACTCTCTGAGAACACTCGGTCGACAATCCCTCACGCTTCTGCAGGTTGGTTGGGAGCGAGTGGGCGGGTGATCAGCGGATTTCAGCGAGCAGACCGCGTCTGTCGGCCGAGAGTGCCCTCTTCTTGGCGGTGGGACGGCGATCGCGAGCAACGCGCAAGTACTTCTTCCGGAGTTGAATCTGGTGAGTTCTCGGTTCAAGCCCGAGTCTCCATCCCCTCTCTCTTCTTCCAGGTGATCGATTGAGGCTGCGGCCGAGAGCGAGCGTCAGCAACCAAGAGCGAGCTGTGAAAAGAGCAGTCGAGTGTGCTTCGAGCCGAACGAGACCTTCACGTTCCTCTCCTTCTCGGATTGAAGCCGCAACAGTTCGTGGGATCAGCGAGCAGTGCAAGAACCAAGTCCTTCCTAGTTCCGGACTCCTGCAGCTGGTTCGTTCGGCTCGAGTGCGGACGAAAGTGACCGTCTGCTTTCAGGCGTGCGCATCCTGCGTGTGGACGTCGGACAAGAACTGTGATCTCTGGACGGCTCTTCTTGTGAGCTTCTGGCTGCGGCACAACGATGACGGCGAAATCAAGCATCCAAACGGCAAGACGACCCTCTTCTTCCAATCCATCCCGTTGTGTTCAGGAAGCAGAGTGCTTGAATCGAAAGGGGACTCTGAGAATGCACTCTCATTGATCTTTCAAGCGCCCCCTCTTCGGTCGACCACGGGACGACCGCCCTCTTCTCCATTCTGATTGGTGAGTTCTCATCCGAACGAGAAGGCCCATGATCTCTTCCTTTAGAGCGGAGGACTACGAGGAGCTGAAGTTCGTCAAGCCGGGAACCAACTGCCCAACCACGCAAGAATGCGATCAAATTCCCCCTTTCTTTGTTTGTTGAATTAACGTTGTGTTCGCTGGAATAAACCAAGGACATGGGCAGACCGAGTGATTGGCCTGAGGCTGTGGATCTCCTTTTGGTCGTCTAACCTCTCCAAGTGGAGGGGCACAAACACGTTTGTAAGAGGGCACTCACCACCGAAAAGACGTGAAGCGAACTTCTGCCGTCCATCCTCAAGAGCGGGCGTTGGCAGAGGAGACGGGCGAGGTCAAGCGAGGGGTCAGCCGGCATGAAAACGAAGACGACGGCCGGTTGGTGTGTTGTAAGCAGCCGGAAGGAGGCCGTCCGTCCGCCATCCTCTCGACGGGCGGGTAAACCGGAATTGACTCAGCCGCCGCCTCTTCCCCGGTCGAATGGGCGGCGATTCACAAGAAAAAGCGGCCCAACAGCTTCCAAACAAGGTGACCTGACGGCGATTGCTATTCGAGGAACCAACAAATTCAGCTGTTTTCCCTGCACCCATCCGCCGACACGCGATCGCGGCTCTTCTCTGGTCGAGCCAAGAAGGGACTTTGGCTCTCTTCCTTTCTTCCACAACTTTCGGGTTACATTTCATTAAAAACGAGGCACAGCGAGAACAAAGTGCAATTCGAAATCTCCGAAGCGAGTCGTCCAAACTTCAACGAGCTTTTCGAACCCGTACAGCAGCCTGTAGTCTTCTACGGCGGCGTGAGCGGCTTTGTGCGTAGAATACTGTTGCTCGTCGAAGAATCGGGTGGCAGCCGAGAGTGCTCGCTCGTAAGCCTCCTAATCACACCAGCGAACGGTTAGAAGCGAACTGAAGATGTGAAACTCACGTTTGGTGTGTTCACAAGCGGCAAAATAAGTGGCGCCCAAAGCTGCACATTCAAAAAGCGCACTTCTGTCGCGTATCCAGAGACTTCACGAATTCGAGCGACCAAGGAGACCATCAAATCGTTGAACATTTGCTGCTCATCCTAAACGCACGCGATTCAAATAACCACGAATGAACTCACTCCGAAGTCCTTGAGATAAACCTTTGGGAAAATGAGTCGAAGAGCGAAATCGTCGTTCAACGATCGGGTGTTTGAGAAGGCGGCGCGGAGATCGCGCGTCCGTTCTTCGCTCCACTCAAAATTCCCAAAAGAGCTCAATGGAGTCTTGTACTTGGGCAGAAGACCGAAAAGACGAGCTACCACTCGCTCGACGTCTTTTTTCGGTTCCAGGCTAAACAAAGAAGATGGTACGCGTCGATCCAAGCGTGTTTCTGCTTACGGTCCGTGAGCGGTCACATTCAACCAGGGGCTGAGTTGCATTTCACGTGCACGCACTCGAAAAAAGGGCCCTCAGAGGTCGCGATCTCGATGAACTGAAGGAGCGGCCAGAGGTTCAGATTCTCGACGATGTCCGGAGCGGCAGCCCGCAGGACCTCGCCGAGGGAGGTGAGTTGCGCACAACGACCATTGGACTCATCGAGTCACCTTTGATCCGACTGCCGACCTTCGGAACGCCTTTTTTTTATTCAAACACTGAGAACAGGAGAGGACTTCAAAAACGATTACTCTCGCCCGTCACTCGTCGTTGACTTGCGGCGATCTTCATGACGTGCTCGCATTCAGGAGCGATGGGTGACCCCAACGAAGAAGCAGCCTGAAAGCAAGAACGGCCTCCAGAAGAAAGTAGGAATACTCACGCTGCTTGTTGGTGTTTCCTGGCCGTCTTCCCATCTCGAGTGCGCGAGGAACTCGACGGCAGCAAGTGGCGTGGCTCTCGGAACATCAGTCGGTTCGCACGACCTTCAGGCTCCTGCAAGTCGGGGCGGTTAGAGGGCTGGTTGGCGACGAGCAGCTCACCATCAAAGCGGCAGATTTTCTGCGGGAGTTCTTGGTTCAGGTCGACCACGATGTTCCCAAGCGGACGGAGCGTAAATGGCAGCTCTTTCGGCGCTTGATCGAAGTCGTAGTAGAGGACCGCAGAGGACGATGAGGAATCTGAAGGAGGTGGCGAATCAACGAGGAATCACTCGAGATCCTGCCCACTCACCAGTGCGAACTCCCGCCCGCCTGTCGTCAAGAACAGCTTGAGAACTTCTGCCTTCAGCTGCCACATCCTCTGTTGGAGTAGCTGGAAGAAGCAAAGATGAGGGAGGAACGCGCGTCGCCGAACGAATCCTGCTTTCGACGCGCAGAGTTCGGCGATCTCTTTGAGTCCCTTGCCCTTCCGAGAACTCACCGTTTGAGATTCCAAAAAGAAGAACTGCGCGGAGAGCAGAAACGAGTGCTTGGAGTTCATGACGTTCATGCCCTCGCAGCGACCTTTGGGCGTCTTCCGGCCAGAGCGTTGAGGTCGCCCACGTCCAGTCTGGAACGAGAAGGATTAGGAGAGGGGACCCCGCACAAAACTCACGAGTTGCCCGCCCGGTCCTTGATTGCAATCGGAGTAGAAGATCCCAGGCGACGATGAAGGCCTGAAGATGAGTGGGCAGTAGCGGAGGCCCCCCGCGTTTTGCTCCACGCTCGCCAGAAGCCAGGGCGTCGGGGACTTGTGAACTCGACCGTCCATTCGTCGCACGCGCCGTTCAGCCGCCGACCGCTCGTCGCTGAAAGAACACGCGAGCATTGGAGCGGGGAGAGGACGAAGAACTGACCAGTGGCTCCGAACAGATTTGAGCCGCCGAGCGTCGCTAATTCCCCGTCTCTTTCTCTTTCGTTCACAAGGCAAGACGTCTTCTGCAAGCGTTGGAAGATGCACGGAGGATTCGATTGGTTGTCGAGAACTCACCTTCCGAACGACGAAGCGGAGAATCCGAAGAGACGAACAGCGCGAAAGGCGGAAATTCCGCCCGTCCACGAGCGGAAGGACCGATCGCCCGGGCGGGCGGGCGGGAGTGCGAAATGAGCGGCCGGCGGGCGGGGGCCGCTTTTTGTACACGCCGCTGCGAGCGGATTGCGCATCCACTCCTCAAGCGAGCGTTGATTAACCCGCACCAATTGCGCAACCGCTTGTTCAGCTCCAAGGACTACGATACGGCGGAAGTTGACGGCTGCCTTTTCCGATCAGTGTTCGAGTCGCGGAGAACTGCGGGATCGCGTGCAGCCGACGCGATCGGAAGTACCCGTAATTCCGGCGAGTCACTTCTTTCGGCCGGGCCGGAAGCGACGCCTTCGACTCATCTGAATGCGGATGACAGACATGCGGAGACTCGAGAGCGTTCGATGGAATGCGGTCGTGTCTACTTGTCCATCGAATTGAGCAAAAAATCCGCGACTCCAATCGCAACGGCCGTCCGAACGCGATCATTCCGACAAACCGCTGATGGCGGAAAGCCGCCAGGAAATGACGTGTCCATGCTTCGTTCGGCCGCTGACGAACGTGACACGTCACCCGTTCAACAACCACAATTCCGCCGAGATTCTCATCGTTCGCTCATCACCGAACTCCTTTGCGATCCGAAAGCCGACCGCCCAAACGACCGCTCTCGAGCAACGCGGCGATCGGATGGACGGGCGGGCGCGTTTTCCGTCCGGACGGGGGGGGGGGGGGTTTCGTGGCCCGTTCGCTCACTCGATTGCGGTGATTTCTCCCCGCACGTGCGTCGTTGAGGCCGACTGCCCGCCTGCTTTCGATGAGTGCGGGCATCCCGTCGGAACGTCTCGCCTTCCTTCCCATTCCGCATCTCTTTTGCATGGAGTGCTTGAGATTTGCCATCGATTTCTCCATCTTTCCAACCTCTACATTCTTGACTGCTCGTTCCGTCTTCTGCAAGGCCGTCCGCGCTTGTTCGACCACCGCGTCAAAACCGCTTGCGCTCGACATCCCCGTCGACTTCCTTTGGCTATTCTCACGCGCTCGTCTGTGCACGTTCGATCAAGACGATGCTCGAGTCCGTTCATCTCCCGTTGTTTCAGGCACCCGACCGTGCTTCCTGCTTGCAGGTCGGTTTGAATTCTTTGTGGACGGGCAGAAGGAGCGAGTGAAACTTGCGCCGAAGGGCGTGATCCGAATGGCGGCCGGCTTGAATGGTCGAAGAGGGATGAGGTCTTTCGTAGAAGACCCCCCTCATCGGAGCGAACGTGCGAGCCCAGAACGGGCCGTTTGTTCTGCTCCGGAAGGAATGCGATTGGAAAGCAGAACGGGCGAAGTCCCCTGCTCCTTCCGCGGCCGAAGTGCCCATTCCTCCGCCATCCGCTCGGCGCGTTCGCTTCGAATTTCGGCGAGCAAACGAGCGATGACTCCTCCCTCCGCCCGCTCGAAAGAACCGATCGAACAAAAACCCGCACTTCACATCAATAATCGCGCCCGAGTAGCCCGATTCATCGACGGAATAACCGTCCGTCAACCCTTCTCTCCATCGCAGTATAAATAATTTCTCTGTGTCCACGGACAAGCCAAATAATTGAGGATTGATCAAATCAAACAAGTAGAAGCTCTTCAAAAAGTTTCGTCGCCTGCGCGGAATAAGGCGCTTAATAAATCGACTGATCGTTCATTAAAGAAAGAAAATAAACTTTTTCCGTCGTGAAAGTAAATAAAAGCAATTCTTTGAGCAGAAATAATCGCTCCAATAATTTTCCGACATCCAATAAAATAAATGAGCAATCGAACCCCGTAACAATCAAGTGAACACCACAATTTTGGGGCGCGGTCGGAATAAACCGGCCAGCAGCACCGCCTTCCTCAAACTGAAGGATTCCTTTAAGCATCCTCTTTCGAGCATGAAATGAAACAAGTGGACGACACCGATCCATTCCCTCGTGTTCTTTCGAACGGGCACCAAGTTTCCTTGACGTCCATTTCACTCTTGCAGAATTCTTTGTGTCTTGCCGATCCCCCGCATTTTTCCGCTGGAAGGTGGCGGTAAGCTGACCGATTTTGGCGCGCGATCGGCGGGCAAACGGGCGGCGTGGGTGTGCGTCCTTCCCCTCGCGTTTGCCGCCCCGCCGAGCGGCGTATAAAAGCGGCCGCCCGCCCCGCCACTCGCCACCGTCGACTCCAGTCGTCAGCCAGCGCTCGTTCTCCGCTCTCCCCACCGACCGACCGATCGAAGATGTCCGGCCGCGGCAAAGGAGGAAAGGGCCTCGGAAAAGGAGGCGCCAAGCGCCATCGCAAGGTCCTTCCGCGACAACATCCAGGGTGAGTTCTCCCCTTCCTCGCTCCCGTTCATCCTCCTCCCGCAGGCATCACCAAGCCGGCCATCCGCCGTCTCGCCCGTCGCGGCGGCGTGAAGCGCATCAGCGGCCTCATCTACGAGGAGACCCGCTCCGTCCTCAAGGTCTTCCTCGAGAACGTCATCCGCGACGCCGTGAGTCCCCCTCCCCTCTTCCAGTTGATTGCTCCCGCCGTTCAGGTCACCTACTGCGAGCATGCGAAGCGCAAGACCGTCACCGCCATGGACGTCGTGTACGCCCTCAAGCGCCAGGGCCGCACGCTCTACGGCTTCGGCGGCTGAGCGCCCACCCGCCCGCCCGTGTGCAGAACGACCGCCACGCTCCCCACCCAACCTCTGATCCCAAACGGCCCTCATTTAGGGCCACAATCCGCGGAGTGAAGGGGGAGTGCGTGTGATTGAATAAACTGATTGCTGCTGCTGATGCTCGTTGAAAGTGGGGAGTAATGGAGGACAGTCGAAAGGAAGACGTGATGGACGCGTGATTCGGGCGGAATCCGAACGAAAGAAACGAGCAGGAGCGGTTGTTTGCGAGACGTCGGCTCCCGCAGAAGAACGGGCATTCGGTGTGTGTGCGTTGATCATCTTGGAGTGTTGGAGGGTCTTCGATGATTAGTTCGACTGGTTGATTTCCTTCCTGTCCCCGTTGCATTCCCGCTTTCCAGCCTGTAGTTTGGGAGATCGGTCGGCTGTTTCCCCTTCCATGTGTTTGCCGCCCGCCTCGCCCTGCCAGTCGGTCGGGTTGCATTCCCGCCGCTTTCCCGTTCGAATTCGGGCGCGCGGCGTTGTTTTCGCCCGTCCGCCTCGATCATCGGCGGCCACTCGGCGGCCTCCTGCTCGCTGCCCGCCACACACCCGCCCGCGCGCACTCGGTCGGCGGTCGCGAATCGGGCGGGAAGGTCGGCCCGTCGGCCCCGCCCTCCCCGCAGACCGGCGGAGTGAATAAAAGGGCGACGGCCACCCGCTTTCCGCACCGAACTCTCCGCAGTTCCCCCTCGCTTCAGCTCCCCGCTCTCCCCCCCAACCGATCGATCGACGATGTCCGGCCGTGGCAAAGGAGGCAAGGCGAAGACCGGCGGCAAGGCCAAGTCGCGCTCCTCGCGCGCGGGACTCCAGTTCCCGGTGGGCCGTCTGCACCGTCTCCTCCGCAAGGGACACTACGCGGAGCGCGTCGGCGCCGGCGCCCCCGTGTACATCGCCGCCGTCCTCGAGTGAGCGATTGATTGTCCCTCCCCTTCGACTGATTCCTTTCGTTCGTTGCAGGTACCTGGCCGCCGAAGTGCTGGAGCTGGCCGGCAACGCGGCCCGCGACAACAAGAAGACGCGCATCAACCCGCGCCATCTGCAGCTGGCCGGTGAGTCCCCCTTTCCTCCATTGTGTTGTTGATCCCCTCCATTTCAGTGCGCAACGACGAGGAGCTGAACAAGCTGCTCGCCGGCGTCACGATCGCCCAGGGCGGCGTGTTGCCCAACATCAACACCGTCCTTCTGCCCAAGAAGACCTCCGAGCACGCCTAAGCGCCCGACCGACCGGAAGCGACCGCTGATGCTCCCCCCAAACAACCTCTGATCCCAAACGGCCCTCTGTTAGGGCCACAAATCGACAGCTGAGTGCTGGAGGCGTGTTTAATTGAATAAACTGATTACTGCCTGCTTGTTGGTTGGTTGGCAGAAATGGGGAAGAAGGACATAAAGGGGTCTTTCGTTCGAAGAATCCACGTCACCGTGACCAAAAAGTTACCCCTCTGTGCTTGTTCGCCCGGTTTGCTGCCCTTGGATTTGCTGCTCGTCCGAAAGCAGGCGAGAAGATTGGAGCTGAGTTCCGGAAGACGAGCGGCAGTCAAAAGACCGGATGAGTCGAAAAGGAATGATCGCTTGAAATCGGCCAGATTCCGCAAAGATTCGAGTTTCTTGTGCGATTTCGATGCAGTGTCTCGTCCACCTATGTCCGGCTTGTTTGGGGCAGCTGGAGGACTCTGCTCGTGGTCTTCGATATCTGCCGTCTTCCCGCCCGTTTCGCCCGCCAGAAATCGCCGCCTCGCCGACGTTGCCCCGTCCACTCGCCTCGCTGCCGCCTCGTCGCAGCGGAAAGGACGCACCACTCGCCGCCGCCTTCTTCGGTCGCGCGTATAAAAGGGGGCGGATGGGCGGGCGGCCTCCCCACCCGTCGTTCACTCGACCACCCACCGCCCTCTCCCGCTTCTTCGATCCAATCGAACAGCAGCCATGGCCCGCACGAAGCAGACCGCCCGCAAGTCCACCGGTGGCAAGGCGCCCCGCAAGCAGCTCGCCACGAAGGCCGCCCGCAAGTCGGCGCCCGCCACCGGCGGCGTCAAGAGCCGCATCGCTACCGCCCCGGTGAGTCCCCCCCTTCAACCTTCAACTGATCCCCTCAGGCACCGTGGCGTTGCGTGAGATCCGCCGCTACCAAAAGTCCACCGAGCTGCTCATCCGCAAGCTGCCCTTCCAGCGGCTGGTGCGCGAGATCGCGCAGGACTTCAAGACGGACCTCCGCTTCCAGTCCTCCGCCGTCCTCGCCCTCCAGGAGGCGGCCGAGGCGTACCTGGTCGGCCTCTTCGAGGACACCAACCTCTGCGCCATCCACGCCAAGCGAGTGACCATCATGCCCAAGGTGCGTGCAGTCCCTCACTCCTCTGTTCATTCGCTGTTCAGGACATCCAACTCGCCCGCCGCATCCGAGGCGAGCGCGCCTAAACGCCCGCCGGACCGCCGACTCGTGCAGCCGCTGAGAGCGTGAACTCCCCACCCAACCTCTGATCCCAAACGGCCCTCTGTTAGGGCCACAATCAGTGAAGAAAGGAGGAGTGTGAGGATGAATAAACCGATTTCTGACTGCTCGGCCGTGGTTGATGATTGAGGAGAACGGCTGGTGGATGCGGGAGTCTTCGGATCGGCTGTTTGTTGGAAAAAGGTGTGATTCGCGTGTTACTGATAGGAGGAGGTTTAAATCTTCTTCCTTGTTTCCTCCCCCGCATTGTGCGTGCACTCGCTCTTCGCCCGTTGCGCCGCTTCGCTCGGCTTTCCGTTCGGTTCGATTTGCGGCGAGCGGGCGGCAGACGGGCGGTCGGCGATTTTTTCGCGCGATTTTTGGCGGGAAGCCGCGATCGGACGTCGGGTTCCCCCGACCGCGCCGACCGGCTTGCTTTCCTGCCCGCCCGCCGCTCGCCCCCAACAGTCCACCCGTCCGCCACGCCGCCTGCCGTCTGCCCCGCCCACCCGACCGCCACCTCCCGCTCGCGAATAAAAGGCGGCCACTTCCCCCTGCTCCTCACCAGTCGAAAGACGCCCACTTTCTGCTCTCTCGCTCCCCAGCGGCCGACCGTCCAAATGGCGCCCAAGCCCGCCGGATCCAAGGGAAAGAAGGCCGTGAAGGCCGTGAAGAAGACCGGCGGCGACAAGAAGCGCCGACGTGGCCGCAAGGAGTCCTACGCGTGAGTCCCCCCTCCCCCTTCTGTTGATCACCTCTCCGTTCAGGGTCTACATCTACCGCGTGCTCAAGCAGGTGCATCCGGACACGGGCATCTCCTCCAAGGCCATGTCCATCATGAACTCGTTCGTGAACGACGTCTTCGAGCGCATCGCCGGCGAGGCCTCTCGCTTGGCCACGGTGAGTCCCCCTTCCCTTCAATCAATTCACTCCTCTCTCGCTTGCAGTACAACAAGAAGTCGACGATCTCGTCCCGCGAGGTGCAGACCTCCGTGCGGCTGATCCTGCCCGGCGAGTTGGCCAAGCACGCCGTCTCCGAGGGCACCAAGGCCGTCACCAAGTACACGGCCGCCAAGTAGACGCCCGCCGCCCGGCCTGAGAGCGTGAAACTCCCCCCACTCTGATCCCAAACGGCCCTCTGTTAGGGCCACAAATCCGTTGATCTCGTCGCGTGTGTGTGAATAAACTGATCCGTGGGAAGAGCAGATTGAGTGCAAGAGAGATGGTTTTGGTTGTGAAGGCGGGCGCCAGAAAGAAGAACGACTGCCACCGAAAGTTCTCTCCCGTCGTTGCTGTTCGAACAACAGTTCCTGTTGGAATAACACGGATCTGATGTGAGTTTCCTGCCGATTAGTCGTACGAGCGGAAACAAACGAGCAGCTCGACTGCCCGCCGAAGGTCTCGGAATATTCAAACGTAGAGATCTTAATTCGATTCTCCCGACCTCGTGCCTTGTGGAATGCGGCCGTGCCCAAGATTCTTCTGTCGATTCTATTGCAAACAATCCCAGCGTAGAAATATGCGAATAAAATCGAAGTGTACACCGGTCGCTCGTTTTTTCCAGCACGGGGTACGGGGAGCGATTTTTTGGACCTCACGCGTCGCTTAGCCGACCAATCGAGTGTCTCGTCGTTTTAGACGCAAATAAACGACAATCTGCTTACTTTTGGTAGTTGGATCACGGTAAAATAAAGTAACGTGAATTTCCTTCCGCTTATTTGCTCGAAAAATTGAAGGCATTCGCTTGGCGAACTGAAAACATCGATTCGCGGAAAGCCGAGCAAAAGAAGTCGCTTCATTCCGGCTAGCTGTTTGATCGCCTGTTCGGAAAATGTAAGACCGAAAGCTGAGCTTGTGAGGTCCCACAGACGTCAATAAAGAAATGCACGCTTCGAACTGAAGCAAACCGATGAATTTCCGGTCGCCGCTCTACTCACAGGAATCGGTCAAGTGGCTTCTCCGGCCGGAGTTCCGAGTCGAGCTGCTCGCCCACCGCCCGTTTCACGTTCGCCCGCTTCCGACTGCTCGCGACCCACCGGACGCCTCGTGCCCGAACCGCTCCCCACCGTCACCCTGCCGGTCATTCGCGAGGAGTGGTACTTGCGGAGCGGAGATGAATAGTTCTTCTTCGGCCACCTCGTTCCAAGAGGCGGTGGGAAGGACACTAATCGGCGGTCCATTCAACCAACGGAGCACAGCCGATCGAGGGCAACCGGAGAGCAAGCACTCATCGTCGTTTTCTTGCGCCCCGTTGCCCCCACTGTTTTGAACCAACCACCGCGAACACTCACTCCAATTAATGAGGAAACTGTAAGAAGTTCTCGAACGGCTTCCAGTTTCTTCCTTCTTGCGAGTCCACGGCTGATCTGGTCTCGTTAGAGAAGATGCCCAAACGAATTGGAGAACGCAGGAAAGCGGCGATGTTCGTCAAGCAGCTGCTTCCCCACTCAACTGTTCATTCAACTGCCGATTTTTTCGTTTATTCGAGCGGTGAGAACAAGACGAACGGATATAAGTCGGGCCGCGGCTCCCCGTCCTCCGTAGCGTGGCAATCTTCTCCAGCTGTTCGCGCAGCAGCTCGCTGTCCTCGAGTCCAATCCTCTTAGAGATGAAAGAGAGGTCATTCGCCGGAAGTGCTCTAAAAACGACAGTAGGCTTCCGACAAGAAGAGGAGACTCACCGCTTGTTGGCGCTCCTGCCCCCCGTCTCGCCGTGTGCATTTCTTCTCGACTGCAGGCCGTCGGCAAGCCGGGGGATCAGTCGGTTGATTGCTGACGGAACTCACCGTTAAAGTCTCTTGGTTCTGGTCGGTCACGATGTTCGCAGCTGAAAAAAGAGGAACGAGTGGAGTGGGGACCGAGCAACTCACGCGCTGATCGCAGCGAAAGGAGACCCGCCTTCCATTGCCGCTTGCTTGAACGCGTTGTGGAGAACCCCACCAACGCGTGATCTCCCGTGATTCACGAGTTATTCGGCTGAAAGAGCAGAGAGGTCAACGTGCTTCTTCTGCTACACACTCACCGACAGAACAGAACGTGTGCCCTCCAGCTCGCTTCCCAAAGAATCCAAAGAGGCGAACGGCGCGGGCAGCAGAGAAGTCCGTTGAGTGCTTGCCGTTGAAGTCCTCCATCGTTCGCAAGAAAGCTCGAGCTTCTGGCGGCGGGAGCGGAGTGCTGCCCGCAGTAGCGAGTGGCCACCCCCTCTCCCCGTCGGACCGCCGCGCTCCAACTGCACTCCCGGTCGCATCGTTTTTGTCTTCTTCATGTCCACCTCGCTGAACAGACGGACGGATCATTCGGCTTCCGTTCAGCTGCGAGACTCACCAGTTGCAAGGGCTCCCGCACATGGGTCAGAAGAGACTGGAAGGATGAGGAGTCAACGGAAGCCGCCCAGAGAACTCACTTCTTGTTCATCTCCAGCCCTCGCAGTCGATCGATTGGGCGGGGCGAGTGCAGTGGCCATCGTTCAGTGTGGGAAGCCTCCTAGGCGAGAACGGAGGGGGAACGGCGGACGTGTGGTCTGCTCCTGCGTGGTCTCACAAGCACCATCTGCAAGAAAATAGTCGGCGGACGAAGGAAGCGATGGGGGCCGACCTTTCCTTCGTCTCTCGGCCGTCGGTTGGAAGCAGCGCAGTCGGCTGTTCGGGTACGAAGGGCGGGCGGGTCATCCGACTTGGACATCGGCTCCAAACTCACGAGAAGATCGTCGAACTTCGCTCTCCAGCGGACGGCGGAGGAGAGCGGACGACCGCTGCCGCCGGCTGCTCGGCGGCTTGAATGAGCGAACCGCCGACCGCCCGCTCGTAGCGAAAGAGTGGGCAGCTTGATTTTCTCTGTTGTTTGTTTTTCTCCGACGATCTGGAAGATTCTTCACGGAGGTGGTTTGAGAGACCAACCCAGACGGCACATGGCCGAAAAGACCCATCGATGCAAAGAGCAAGCAGAGGATCCTCTCGAATACACACTAGCCGAAATAAGTCAATTCGAGCGGTAGAGGAAATGAGCGACTACGAGAACGGAGACCTTCTGACCGCCCCTCCAGCTGCCGACAGCAAGGCGAATTGTCTGCCGAATCACAACGATTCGCATTGGTGCGGGTGTTTGTGGACGAAGAAAAGCGAACGGGTGATGGAGGAAACGGGCGAGATCGAGCGAGTAGAGCGAAGCAGGGCCGACCAGCACGGGGGCTGATGGCGGTCCGTCGCGTGTTGTAAACAGCCGGAAGGAGGCCGTCCGTCCGCCATCCCCTGGACGGGCGGGTAAACCGGAAGTGAACTCCCGCCGCCTCTTCAACGGGCGGCGGTTTACGAGACCCACGGCTCAACGGCTTTCAATCGAAGCCGACTGTTGATCGAGCAACGAGCAAAACAGCAACTTCTTTCGTTTGCACCAAGTCGCCGAACACGCAAGCGGGAACTCCTCATTTATTTCGATCCTCCTAGACAACCGGCAAATCAACAACAGAAGAAGGAACATTCAACGAACTAATCGCCCACGGCCTACTGGAGGATGGGGCCGCCGTGGACGTAGGGGCCCTGATGCCACCAGCCGGTGTGGAAGAACTCCACCTTGATGACGTTCGTGGGGCTGTTGCCGTTCACGAGCTGCTCGTTGCCGAACAGGGGCAGCGCCTTCAGGTCCGAGGCCCGGCAGAGCTGCAGCGGGACGCCCACCGCCCGGAACATGCGCACTTTCGGGGCCTGAACGGAGCAAATGAGCGGAAGAGGGAGAACTCACGCCCGGATTGTCGAACTTGAACGCGTCCGTCGTGTACAGCTGCAGCGGGACGAAGTTGGGCGGCTGGAACGTCTCGTAGGTCTCCTCTTGGTCTGCAGGGAAGACTGCACTCGTTGTGGAGGGGGAACTCACGATACAGCTGGTGGAGCATGGCCTCGATGACGCGCACGGGGTACTCGAAGCGGAAGTCGTCCGTCTTGAAGGGCGTCAGGTCCAGCATGCTCGGCTGCCCGTCCACCAGCCAGTGCACCGCCCCGATGTCCAGCTTGAAGCTCACGCGCAAGGGCTGCAACGGGCGGGAGTGAGCGGAGAGGAAGAGAGGAAGGACGGACCCTTGAAGCAGGCGAAGAACTCGGGCACCGAGATGCAGCACTTGTCCAGGGCGCCGGCCAGCACGGGCATCAGGTAGGACCCGTCGCGGAACACCCAGAAGCCGTTCTCGTGCTCTGCAACCGGCGATCGACAGAACGAAGGAAGGAGGGGACTCACTGCGGATCTGCACGCCCGAGCCGCCCGCCGCCTCGTTCACGATCGTCACGAGCATGTCGTTGGCGAACACCTCGGCGAACATGTTGACCTTCGCCGTCGGCATCCCGTCGAACATCGGCCACGCGAAGAAGTCGACCAGCTCGCGAATCTCGGCGTACATGGCGGGCGGATGGCTGCAAGAGCGGGCGATCGGGAGGCCGTCGTAGGGATCATGAAGATGGGGCGCCCGGAGTTTGCATTTTAGAGTAGGGAAACAACGGTAATGTAGAGTTTCTTCCGAATTTCGCCCCGATTTTCGAGCATGAAGCGATGAGAAAGCGGGCAGCAGGCGGAGGAGAGCGTTCTGGGTGGTCCGCTTCGGTTTTCCCGCGCGGGACCTGCCGCTGCGGTTGGGGGGAAGGAGCCTCGACAGAACTTCAATCCTAATCACCAACAATGCGGTAGGATTAGAGTCGAGTTCTATCGGAATCCGAAACGTTGCAGCCGAAAAGGGAGATGAGAAGAAGGAGGGAATCGAGAAGACAGGATTGAGCACGTTCGAGTGATCACGATCCACTCCCGCAGTCATAATCAGGAAGTCGACAAGAGAGAAAAGCGGACGAAATCCGCAGCCGACTCCTCCGCCCGACCGGGACGACTGCCGACCGGCGGCGGGCGCCCAGCCGAAATTCGGGCGCCTTTTGGCGGCCAACAATCCGGGCGGGAGTCTTCCGTGTTCGGTGCGGGGTTTTCGACGAGGCGGAGTGGAGGCGGTCGTCTTTTCCAACGTGGGCTTCATCGTTTCGTCCGTGCTCAAAACGTGGCTGAAGGACCGCCCTGCAATCAGTCCAGAAGTGAGAAGGGGTCGAGAGGAAACTGCAGATCCCCGGGTTATTCACGAGCCACCTTGCTGATTGCGTGGTGCCGAAAGTGCGCAACCGGCTGTTGCAAACGGCGGGAGGAAGCGGGCGGCCGATCAGTTCGCCCTCCCGCCCGCCGCCGGTGCGGCCGGTTTCCGCCCGCGGCTCCGCTCATTCCGTCTTCCCCGCATTCCTGCCGGGCAATCGGTCGATCCGCCGGTTGTTGTGCGTCGTCGCCTTGCTCCTCGTCAAGAACGTCATCCCCCGTCGATCTTCGACGTGAGCTCCCTCGTCCCCTTCCACTCGCTAATCCTCGCGCTTGTTTCAGATCCCCTAATCGACGGGCCGCGCTTCCCCACTCCGAATCGGCCGCCGACCTCCTGATTCCGCTGTGGCTTCCGCGTATGTCGCTCAGTCAAGAGCTGGACGGTGATGACCTTCTGGCTCCTCTCGACGGTCATCCGGCTGCTTTCAGGCCACTCTTTCGCCCACTCCGGGCACAAGGATCGACCGTTCCGCAATCAAGAACCTGCCTTTTTGCCAGACGGTCCTTCTGATGAGCGAATTGGGAGGAAGACGAGCAGAAGGACACACGCCCGTTATGTCGTGAGTTTCTTTATCGAAAACGGACGGCTGATCGTCTTGTTTCAGCTTCGTGGCCTCCAAACATTCCGTCGACGATCCCTTGAGGCCTGCAGGACTCCCGCGCGCTCGTCCGCTTCCCGCAGGTGACGCGCCGCGGAACGCCGGGGAGAAGCCCCTCGCTAATGTTGCGAAGAAGACCACAAACGGCGAGCAAGAAGCCTCTTCTCGCCCTAAATCGGTGAGTTCCGTTCGCTCTCCCGTCCACCCCCGGAACAACGAATTCTCTTCGAAAGGCGTCCACACTGCCGGCGTCCGGCCATCGACCAGTGGGAGCAGAAGCAGGAGTCGCGCTCAAGGAGTCCACGGGTGCGTTTTCCGTCGTCTTCTGTCGTCAACTCCTTGCAGGCGGAAGCAACCCGCTCTCTTCACTGATCGTGTGGCGCGTCGAGTCCGAGATGGGCAAGCACTCAACGAACGAACGGTGAGGACGGCCGGTCTTTCCTCTTTCTCAATCGTTCCCTTGTTTCAGGCGGTGGACGGGGCGCTCCGAAGTGTGCCAGCTTCGAGTCGACGTGGGCAAGAACCGCGGAACGAGCGGATCGAAGCGGTTAGCTGTTGTCGCCCTGTTTGCAGCCGTGAGTTTTCGCCTGCAAGAAAGCAGCCGAACTACGTCCACTTTTCTATTTGCAGGTCTGCGACGGACACGATCTTCGAATACCACGCTCGTTTTCTTTTCCGCGTAGAGAGTTCGCCCTATTCGTCCTCGATCCATTCACTCCCTTTCTTTCAGTCTTGTGGGCAACGGAATGCTCCTCTTGGTGGTGCGGGCAGTGTCTGCATTGTGGCAAGCAGTCGGCAGGTGAGTTCTTCCCTCACTTCATCCAACCCTCGGCAGCTGTAGGATGGACGGCCGACTTCTGCTGCGGGCGGTCGTCCCGCACCGGTGGGCCCAACAGCCCGCCTTCTTCACCCGCTCCCAGGCCTCGTTTGTGACTCGAATCGCCGGCGGCCGCGCAATCGGCAGCGAGTGCGATGAACGCCGAGCAGCAGACGCAAGTTCGACCACCGTCTGAAGTGGGTGCAAAGAAGAGAGGAGGCCGACCACTTTCCTCAGTTTCAGCAGTTCCGAACATTCCGTCGACGATCCCTGGACGTTCCGCTCGCATCGGTGGGGCCCTTCGCTCGACCGCTCATTCGCGTCTTCCGCCCGTCGGCGGTGCGGCCGGCCGCTCGGCTCATGCTCCGAGTCGACGGGCGGTTTCTTCCACCTTCTCCTGCTTTCCGCTCCTGTTCGTGCTCCCCAACGATCTGTCCGCTCGTTTGCGAACGTTCCCAGCTGGAGGAATCAAGGGGACGTACGGGATTCGCGTGAGTTTTGCTGCTTGTCTTCTCCAATCACCCGCTGCTTTCAGTTCGAGCGCGTGCGAATGCGGCAAACGCCAAACGACCCGTCCATATGTGGTCGATCTCACTCCTCCGTTGTTGCGAATTGGTGAGTTCTTCGTGTTCGCTGGAGGCCCGCTCGCTGATGGCTGCACTTGCGGGTAGAACCTGTGCGTGGAAACTCGCGCTCATCGCAAGCACTCGGCGCGGACTTCGACCGATCTCTCGCTTGATGCGACTGGCAGATGAGCGAAACGACGAGCACTCCTTCGGACGACCGGCTTTCCGTGAGTTCATCCTTCCCCCGCTCCCCAGCAGCAGTCGGTCGTTCCAGCCGTGGAGCGGTCGCTTCCTCCGATGCCGGCCCATTACGCTGCGGCGTTCCGTTCTCTTGGGGTGTTGGTGAGCGTGGACGAGCAAGCAGTCCGACGGCCGCGGTTTGATTCCTTCTTCCGTTTCCGAAGTCACTTCTCTTCGTTCAGTTCCGACAACCGCTCCTACTGGACGAAGGGCTCGCATGTCTGCCCGATGTGAACAACCACTCCGGCCACTATCAAGTCACCTGCTCTCAGCGTTCGAATGGTGAGTGCGGGCTTCTCTCCGGCCATTCACTTGCGCCCTTCAGATACCTGTGATGCGCGAGTAGAAAGACGAGCAAGCCGCTTGCGGGTTCCTTCGACGCTTGACGTGCGAGCAGAAGTGCGCCGAGTTGGCAAGCAGTCCTTCGCTGAAGCGACAGTCGTCCTCTGCGAATGAAGCCTCATCGATCTTGTGAACGACGACTACTACCGCTTTCAAGCTGTCTGTCTTCGGCTTTCAATAGGTGAGTTCCCCGCTCAAGCCAGAATCTCTACTCATCGCCCTCTCCTTCCAGACGATCGATCGAGACTGCGGCGAGCGGCAGCTACGCGTTCCAAGTGGGCGTGCTTGGCGGAGAAGTCGACCGCGCCGGCTGTTCGATGGATTGCGCCCGAATTCGCGGCCTATTGTGTGAGCTACGAGACCTGCCCCAAACAAGAGACCTCATCAATAAACTCTGTCGTTTCGTTTGGTGAGTAAGACGGCTTGCAGTCGACTCTGCAGCTGTAAACGTGGAGAGACAAGCTTGACGGCCAGGGGAATTCGCACGAAAAAATAACGATCAACGGCCACAAGCAAACAACAGAAACCCACCGCCTTGTCCAATCGAATAGAACCACACCCTCTGCACCTCACCGATGGCTGACGGCCGATACCAAGCTAGCCATCTGCTACGTTTCGATTGCCAAGATTGGTGTCGGCTGTCAGTGAACGAGGGAACAAGAGGAGGATTGAAGAGACGAATGAAAGTGAAACGAGCGATCGCGAGCTGCAATGCAGAGAAGAGCGGCCGGCCTCGCCGTGGCCCCAGAGCCGACAGCCCACCCTCTGCTGGTCTGTTTTGATCAACCGACGAGTAAAACGCAAGTGACTCATCCGCCGGCCGTCCGGCGAGAACGGGAGCTTCTCCTCGAAAGCTCGACTTGTTGTTCGTGCTATGGGCCGATTTAACACACCCGTCAAACTGGAGGTTTGAAGACAGGAAGTGCCAGCCTTGCTTGATGAAACGAAGGAGCGGTCGTTTTGTCCGCTCCAGCTCCCTTCCGTTGCCGCAGAAAATCGACCCGCCGACATGCGCGAACGTCGCGCTTTCCGAATGAACAGTCCGAGCAGAGCGGGTGGTTGAAACAAGCCGGCGGAATAAGAAAGCGGGTTGCAAGCAACACCTTCTGATTGCGTCGTCGGAATTTGCATGGCGGACGGCGAGTACAAAAGGCGGACGAGAAGCGGCGCTCGCCCAGTCCACTCGCATGTCCTCCTTCCGCTCCGCTCCTTTCGCTCCTTGCCGCCCGCCCACTCATTCTCCCCCGTGTTGCGGGGTCGGCTGTTCCGCAGTGCTGCGTGATGTGGCGACCGCAACCTCCACTTCACCAGTCTCCTGTTCATACCGATCCGCCTTCTCCGTTCCTGCTGGGCGTGCGGCGTGTGTCCACCGGTTTGTTCGCGCCTTCTGTTCCTCCGCTCACCCCTTGATTGCAGGCCTCGTTTGTGAATCGAATCGTCGGCGGCCGTCGTCCAAACGGGAGGAAGAAACATCAGTTGTGGAGGGAAGTGCGAGGCGACCGACCGCGAGTTCTCAAGTCCGTCTCCTGCTTGAAGTGAGCGTCCTTAACGATCCCGCCCACCCCGCTCTTTTCAGGCGCTCGTTTCATCCGAACGCTCCGTCGACGATTCCTGAGAAGGCGGCGTGCATCGACTTCCGAACGCTGCGAGATCCACCGTACAGGAACTCCCCGGTAGGTCGAGGCAAGTGGGCGGGGATGATCGGCGGATTCCAGCCTGCGGACCGCGCCGAATGAAGCCTCAGTGAGCTTGTGT
>JAMPIO010000344.1:0-86742 GCA_024699865.1 Aphelenchoides fujianensis
CTTTTTTCCTCATAGAAATCGACTTTTTTTCTCATAGAAAAAAGAAGTTCATAGAAATCGACTTCTTTTTTCATAGAAATAAAAAGTCATAGAAATCGACTTCTTTTTTCATAGAAATCGACTTTTTTTGTCATAGAAAAAAATCCCAAATTTGAAGTTTGGAGTTCATAACTAACTAATTACAAAGAATTACGCGAGGAAAATAGTCTCAAATGATAGCGGAGACCTTCAACTACCTGTACGAAAAGAGAAAAAAGCCCGTGTGTGTGTTATATTATTATTGGAGCCCGTTGTATCCAAATTTCCATGTTTTCGTTTCTATGACAAAAAAAGTCGATTTCTATGACTTTTTTTCGCTATGAAAAAAAAGTCGATTTCTATGAACTTTTTTTTTCTATGACAAAAGAAGTCGATTTCTATGAGAAAAGAAGTTTTTGCGTTTTGGAAAGCGCTAAAGCAGGTCTAGCAAAGAAAACAAAAATGCACCAAGCAGTACTTGCGGCGTTACTTTCGGCAGTAACGTTGCAATTGACATCGAAAAAAACCTGAAAATTACTGGGAAGAACTAGGTCAGTTGTTAGAACACGCAACACAACAATTCCATCAAGTCGTTTTGAAGTTTGAGGAAATTTCGATTTTGAATCGATTTTGGTCCTACACCTTCAACCGGTTTGTTCTCCGGGTTCTGCCAGCGTTGAGTAGCGAGATGCGCTTTAAAAGAACCGCTTTGTTCTGTAGAATAACGTGGTAGTCTCCGTTGCCTCGTCATCAGGGCAAAGTTTTCGAGAAAAATCGCTTTGAACGCAAAAATGCAGAAAGCAACGAAAGAGCTTTCTTGCTTTCTACTTTGTTTTTCCTTAGCATTGTTTCCCACGCAATCAGGGATATACACCGTTCGAAAGCTCTTGTTACCGTCTACACGGTGCACGTCACCACATCACCCGAAACCTCGCTACAACGACACTCGTGCTTGGTGAAGCCGAATGCCCAAAATTCGGACTTGTTGGGTTCGGAGGCCTGTAACTTGCCACCAGAAGCAGTTGCAGTCCTTAAAATGGACACCATCCGATTCAGCACAATTCAGAGCATCTATTAAACACAAAAATTGACGGGTCGTTTTTGAAACGTGCCAAAGTTTGCACTGGCGTGGTCCAGAATTACAGAAAATGCCTTTTAACAATAAAGCAAACACGTGCGCGTTTGACCGTTCGTTATGGCGATGATGTTTCAGAGTAGACGCAAAGTTTCTCCGAACATTTTTCGAATCAAATGCGCAGTTATTTCGAGTTTTTCGCGAGTTTTGTCTCCTTGACGGGCGACATGCAAAAAACGTCGAACGGCGAGCAGACGACGCGACTCGAACGCGTTTCGGCAGTCTCTTGGGAGCAGGGACCATGCTTAGAACTCTCCTCCGCGTCCGACGTCGTCGGCCCAGTGGAAACGCTCAGACAAGATGAACAGCGAAGCGGAGAGAGGGTTCATCTCATATCTCATACGTTCGATCGAAGGTCAACGGAAATGGAAGGAACGGCAGTCGGACCGCAGGAGGATGACGGATATCGATTGGAAAAAAATACAAACCGACGCCGCCCGCACGCCCTACCATGTGAACGCAGTGTCCGCTGTCGATTACAGCCGGCAGAACGAAATTCACCGTTGTTCTTTGCTCGTTGGCGTTTTTTCGACTGATCTCTTCTAACGTGTTTTAATTTTATTTTTATTGTGCTAATTTTTTGGTCGATCGAATGGTTCGAGGATCGATGCTTTTCGACGACAAAAAATTATCGAATACAAGTCGGAGTATTCATTGCCCTTTTACTCGAAAGTGACTAATGCTTGAAGGGAGTAGGACGGTTTGTTGGCCGATTTTAATGTTTATTGCGTTCTTTGGCGTTGTCCTCTCAAGTCTTAGGTCGAATGGCCAAGGAAGAGGAAGAAAAAGGGCGTCGCCCGAATAGGCCGAAAATTTGTGATTTTCAATGACTGCGGCATCTGCTCGTACGCCAACCGCGGAGCGTTGAAATGTTGCTTCCTGGTGCCACACATCCATAAAAGACGCCGAAAACGGCACAACGCACCAGAAATAAATCCAGAGGTTCACCGAATAACGAAACGGTCCGTCGGCAGGGCATCACAGTACACACAACGTGCCTGCTTGCACACGTTCAAGGTATCACATGCAGTGGGCGAGTGTAAATACCGGTCAAGCGATCAAACGAATGGATAAGGAGATTATTGAAAGCGACAGACCAAAAGGCGGAAAAAATCAAAAAACCGTTGTTCTGATTAATTGTGAGGCTATTGCGGCGTTCCAGTTGACATTTCTCCTGCTCGCCGCATCGATTAACTCGCAATCTGATCAAGTTTTCCGTTCATCAGGCCCAAAGAGTGCAAGGACGCTTTCGTCCTCAACACTCGGCCTGCTGTAAGGAGGAAAAAGGACAAACGAGTGCCCGGTTCACGTTCATGCAAGCTCTCAAATCGCAGTCGAAAGGTGCGGTAATTGGGCGGCAGAGTGAAAGTAAGCTGTCGAATGGACGAACTCGTGCGGAAGGTCGTCCATCGTGTACTCGCAAGAACTGAGCAGAAGAATAAACTACGTTTTCTTTGACCACCGTCTGCCAGCATTCTGATCGACGGACGACTGGAGGGGCCGAGCGGCGGGAGGAGGATCGGAGAACGCGAACTCTCAACTGCCAAACGCTGTTAGCCGTTGAACTCGGCGGGTGTCCGCGCGCACGACCGAGTTGACGGTGGTGGACGGATTCTAGCGGTTTTCTCTTAATTCAATCCACTAAATCATTCAATGGAAGCTTTCAGTTTCGAGAGACTGCCGCTGGTGTAAAAGAGAAACGGTGAGTGAGTGTTCTTGTTTTGTTGTGTTTTGGGTGAGGCATCGATCCTCCATTCACGTCAAACGAACGGCCCGCGATCACAACTCGCCCGCTTCAAGCGGCGTGTTGCATCGCGTTTTCTTGGACTAGCGACGAGGAAGTGAGAACGATCCGTTGAAAACCTTGTGGGCATTGTCGATCCATCATAATCGATTACCACTCGAATTGACAGCGAAAAGCAATTGTTCTTTTGACGAGTGAATGAATGCGTCCGCTCGGCCTCACCAAACGTAAAGCCTGACGATCAGCAGGCAAACGAATGAACAGTGAACGGAGCAACGAAGTCGAAAGCAATCGGCAATCACTCGAATGCTCTCCGCCGTTGCATACTCGAACGGCTCGTGACAATGCAGCCGGGCAAGCCGCCCGACGAGGACACGAATGAGCACACTTGCTTCTTCTTCCGCCTCGCTATCGACCGGAAGCTTTCAGCTGTTTGTTTGGGATTTCGCGAGCATTCACTGGCGGGCAAGCTTGAATTGACGTGAAAGGACGGATGTGGCGAGCAAGAGGAGTCACTCCGACGGCCCCACGAAATGATCGGAGAACGAAAGCTTTCTTCTTTGCTAGCATCCCTTTGCGCTCACAATCAGCTAGCCGAAGGTAGAAGTGGGTGGATGAAACTCGGAATCCGTCGAAAGCAAGCCGTTATGAGCACCGGCCGTTGTCTACGTGATCGGCGTGTCATTCTGCCGGTGCGCCGATCGCCGCGTGACGTTGGAGGTTTGCTTCCATTGAGTGGGCGATGGGAGTACGCGGATATCCGCTTCGTTCACTGCGGTCGGTCGGTTGGTCGGCGAAATGCGCTGGGGCGGCCGCGGGGAGGTCGTCGCTTTCTTCCTGCTCTCGCCGTCCTCTCGCTCGCCCGGCTGATCGGCGGGCACTCTTCCACTGCGTGTCTCGTGTGAAAACGTTTATTCGTTTCCTCACTGTGAATGGCCGATTTGGATTCACCGCGATCATTCCTTTTGCTCGGGATCTGTTAGTGGGCTTTTGACCACCAACAACGCGCTTTTGCGGCGATTCCATTTGTGGTGGTTGTTTTCGCTCGTGAACAGCAACCGGTGCTCTTAAAACGTCTTCCACGAACATAAGCAGCCGTTCACGGCAAGATCCCGTCCACTAAACGCATCAAATTGAACGGGTTTGTTCCAATTCGTCTGCCGATGTGAGGAGACGGACGCAGGGCCTCGTCGGCGGCAGAAACGGAAGGCCGGCGGTTGGTTCAAAGAAACGGTGTTCGGATTGCTTTCGATTTCCGTTGCATTTGTGTTCCTCGCTTGCTCAAATTCGATCCGCCCGTTTGGCCGCCCGCCTCTCTCGCTTTCGGGTGATTTGCGTCGAAAATCGAAGACCGAGGGACGGCGGGAAACGGGCAGAAAACCGTTAGAAAGCCCCACAAACGCAAGGAATTGCCCGAGAGGGTCAACACATGGGCAGTCGGCAATCGAAACAAAGGAGGATCACGGCCGTCGTTCGCCCCCGGCTGTCCACAACGACAGAATCGGACGGCACAAACCGTACGGGCATCAGCTGCAAATGAACAACGGGATTGAATGCCAAAAAGGCGTGAAGCAAGGCGAATTTCTATCCGCTCGCTTCGCCGCCACAAATGAAGGCTTCGATTGGAAGCCACCAGCACTTGTGGGTGATAACAAGGAGTCCAAGGGCCTGAACGAGCTGCAGGACGTCCAATCAAAAGAACGAAAAGCTGCTTGCTCCACCCAAACCCCTCCTCGCCTGTACGCCCATTTAGACAGCAAACAGGGCGGGTTGCTCGCAAGGCGAAGAAATTGCCGCGTACGCTCCGAATTTTCCATCGACGTCCACTCGTCTCTAAAGCAAGAACGCATGGGATTCTGATCACACGACCATCGATCATGCACTTAAGAAGACGCGCATTTATGAACACAGAACACAGTGATCGAATCCATTGCCCCGCCGCACGTGCGAGTGGATCACTGCTGGAATCGATTCCGTTCGCATTCGTAGTGCCCCCGATCCAACGTTCACCCCATTCCCCTCACCGCCCTCCCGCCGGTCAACTTCTCGTTATGAACAACTGACCACACAAGGCGGGCCATACGCCGTGCTCTTTTCGACAACCACCAGCAATCGTCTATTACATGATTTGATCACTGGATGGGGGATTGGATTTCGGATCACTTTGAGGTCCGTTCACGCTTTTGTTGAACATCCTGCAGAACCAAAGGCCTCGCTGAAACAACTGGTCGGAAATTGGAAACGAGCGGAACTGCTCTTCCTCACGATATGAATCTCCAGGTTTGCATTCGGAGTGTGAGGAAAGCTACCGCCATCTCCTCCTACTCGTCGATGCCTCTTCGTGCAGTTGATTGGTAAGAAGTGGGCGACCGAGTGGATTCTGACGGCCTGTTTGTAGTCGATTGTTGAATAACGAGTCGGTTCCACTCGTTTCCGCCCACGACGTTCGGAGTGGTCGGAGAGTCACGAAAGCATCGCAGAACTACCGAAAAGCTATCGTTGGGGTGAGCGGCGCGACGTTCTGCCCGTTCTCCACACCGGTTGACTACGATATGCGTTTCGTTCTGCTCAATCTTTCCGGCAACACGTGCTTGCTGAACGGAAAACATTCAGGTTCTTCCCCTTCTACTCCGTGATGCTCTCCGTTGATCAGCGTGCACGCGTACAATAAAGCGGACAGCAAACAAGAACCATTGAACATCAACAAAACATCGGTTGCTACCAGGAGTATCGTTTCTGCATGAATCACGTCCACTCGGAGTGTTCTTGAATGGCGTTATTTAACCAATCAGAAACTAGTGTTTGTACTCTCTTGCGGTCGAACAGACGGTCCGAATGTGAACATTCTTCTGAGCTCAGCTGAAAACCACCACAAGGATGGAAGCGGTGAACGAATGATTGCTTCTTGCGTAAGAAAAGAGAAGAGGAGAGTGTGTGTGTGTGTCTGCTGTTATTCGTTTGTGTGTCAAGCATTCGGGTGGCAAAACGAAATTGTTCGTTTCATGGAAGCCTCTTGCCTGACCATCAATCACTCTCGACCCTCCTGGTGATCATGCATGATTCGATGCCTACGACAGCGCAGAACAATCGGCAGAGCAGGCGGCAGGCAAGGATGTTTACTAGCGGCTCATTAGCGGGCGAACATGCCCTCTTTGCACTCGTTGGCGGCCGTATTTCCGCCGAATATGAAAAACGGAGAGATCGAGCGGAAAGGCACAAGCGAGTGTTGAATGCCGCTGACAGTCACTCACTCACGTTAACCGCCCGCATTCACGGCAAGAAGAGTGGATTGAAATGAGTCGCTGCGAAATGAAACCGCCTGCCACTCGCTTCGTTTGCATTGAGTGTGCCCTGTTCGTCGTCCACAATCAGAAAGCAACAGTCGGATGATGTCGCTACTGATCACTTCACACAATAAACAATAAACAGCACAGAACTCACTCGCATTCTCCTTCAGTCTACCAAAGCGATTTGACGCTCTATTAGTTTTGCTGGAAGCTTCCTGTCAGCCGAGAGGGAGTGGATGCCCGAAGGCGGAAAACTCTTGTGTTGATCAATCGTGAGGCTTTTTTGAGGCGTTCCAGCTGGCAGTGCTCCTGCTTGCCGCATGGATCGACCCGAATCTGATCAAGCTTTCCGAGGGGAAGCTTTCGTCGTGAACAAATCGGCCTGCAGTAGGAAGGGAAGAAGAGAGGCGAGTGCCCGTTTCACGTTCATCCAAGCTTTCGAATCGCAGGCGAGAGTTGCGGTAATTGGGCGGCAAATCGAAAAAAAAAACAACAAAATGGGCGGAAACTGGCGGAAGGTCGCCCACCCTGCGCTCGCAAGAACTGAGCAGACGAATGAACTACGCTCTGTTTGATTACAGCCTGCCAGCATTGTGATCGACGGCCAACTGAAGATGCCGAGCGGCTGGCGGAGGATCGGAAAACGCGAACACTGAACTTGGAAGACCGTAATGCGGATGTTCACGAACACAACCGAGTGGACGGTGATGGACGGATTCTAGCGGTTTTCTTTTTATTCAATCCACGAAATCATGTCGCGTCCGCGATTAATTCGCCTTCCTCCGGCCTCGCGGTCCCGCGCCGACCTTTCGCTGCCTGGGCAGAATGCCAGCCGCTTGCTGCCGACTTCGCGGCCGCCGCCGAAGATGCCCGGACTCTTCGCCTCCGCTTACCTACCGAGCGGTCGGTCTTCTTCCCTCGCTCGCGAGCCGAAACACGGCCGCGATTCCAACCGGAGAATCCCATCAAACCCGAAGGACATCGGACGATCGAAACCCAGCGAATCAAACGGTCCTCCTTTCCCTTTCCTTTTGTTGTCTGCTCAGTTCAGATCCGAATAAATAACGCTCGTTTATTCCTCGACTCTCCAATTCTGTCGGCCAGTCCC
Organism: Aphelenchoides fujianensis; assembly: GCA_024699865.1. NCBI lineage: Eukaryota > Metazoa > Nematoda > Chromadorea > Rhabditida > Aphelenchoididae > Aphelenchoides > Aphelenchoides fujianensis. The sequence continues at coordinate 7,293 of JAMPIO010000344.1, forward strand.
CAGTGGATGCCGATAATCAAACAATGGAAGCTTTCAGTCTCAAGAGGCTGTTGGTGATGTGAAAGAGAAGCGGCGAGTGCGTGTTCTTGTTTTGTTGTGCTTTGGGCGGGGCATCGATCCTCCATTCACGTCAAACGAACGGCCCGCGATCACGACTCGCCGGCTTCAACGACAGTCGGCGTGTTGCATCGATTTCCGTGAACTAGCGGGAAGGTGAGAACGACCGGCAGAAAGCTTGGGGGCGTCTCTGATACATCAAAATCAACCGCCACTCGAATGGACCGCGGAAAACTCGTTCTTTTGACAAGTGAATGGATGCGACGGCTGGGCCTCACCAAGCAGAAAGCTTGACGATCAGCAGAATCCATCGAAGGCAACAGAATGAACAGCAAACGGAGCAACGTATGCGAAAGCAATCAACAATCCCTCGACTGCTCTCCGCCGTTGCACTACTCGAACGACTCGAGACAATGCAGCCGGGCAAGATGCACGACGAGAACACGAACGAACACACTCGCTCCTTCTTCTCCCTCGCCACCCACCGAAAGCTTTAAGCATTGCTTTCGGCATCCCGTGGCATTCACTGTCGGAAAGCTTGCATTGACGTTGGATGCGGGGAGCAGAAGGATCACTTCGACGGCTCCACGGACCGAAAACGGTTGAACGGGCCGGCCACTCATCAGAGAACGGAAGTTTTCTCCTTGCTAGCATCCCATCGCTGCTGCAATCAGCTAGCGGACAGTAGAAGTGGAGGGACGAAACTCGAATCCGCCGAAAGCAAGCAGTTATGAGCACCGGTCGCCGTCGACGTGATCGGAGTGTCATTCTGCCGGTGCGCCGACCGTCGTCTGCCTATGGGGTTTGCTTCCTTTAAGTGGTCGATAGAATTGCGCGCAAATCCGTTTCGTTCACGCTGGTTGTTCGGTTGGTCGGTGAATTGCGATACGTGGCCGCGCGGAGGTTGTCACTTTCTTCCTGCTCTCGCCGCCCGCCCGCTCGCCTGGCCGGTCGGCGGGCACTCTTCCACTGCGTATCTCGTGTGAAGAAGTTTATTCGTTTTTTCCGTGTGGATGGTTGATTTCGAGTCTCATCGATCACTTCTCTTGCCCGCAACTTTCTCGAAATGCGATCTGCTGGTGGGCTTTCGACCGCCAACAACGCGCTTTTGCGGCGATTCCGGTTGTGGTGGTCGTTTTCGCTTGTCCGCTGAACATTTGGTATCCACGAACTTCAGTCAAAAAGAAGAAAACACGTCTGTCCGTTCTGCAATCTAGTCGGAACACTTCGTCCACAAGGCGGCTCGAATTGGCACCCAACCGCGCGGCGAAGGCAACGCGACCTGCCGGGTCGAAAGTCCGCTTTCTGCCCGCCGCCAATCGATTGCTGCGCGCGGCCTGCTGTCGCCTTGCGCGGGCTCAGCAGACGCCCCACCCGATTAGCGTTCACTCGTTCAAACGGGCCTCCTACCTTCCCTGTGCTCTTCCTTTCGATCGGGAAAGCATGAACGGCACAAATTATTGTTCGTATTCAAGCTTTCCGAGCTCTAAATCCACTTCTTTTGTTTGTTTTTGAATTTCCATCGCTTTCCTTTTGACCGAACGGCAAATTTCTTGCAATTTTCGGCCGAGATTTTACAGTTCCGCTCGAATTATTGTTCGCGAACTACTTTTTTCTTTACAAGCGCGATCAATGCGTACGTTTTGCGCAAAACTCAAAGCGAACGAGGTTGGGTGAACGAGAAGGAACCATTTCCTCGCAAATTTCTGCCGAATCTCCGGCTTTCCGCGGGTTTTCGCGTGGATTGTGCCTGATCGGATTCCGTTTATTTGTTTTGTCATGTACCCGTGTTTAACCTCTTCGTTTGCAGGAATAACACCTGAATGGGTGTCGGCTGGTATCCACCCGCAGGGGTAGCTCCAAGTAGCATCGCGTCCTCAGATTGGTGGACGTGTTCGACGAGGCCAGGTGAGTCCCGTACTTTCGTTGTTTATTTCCGCCGTCGTTTGCAGGATACTCCGGCCAGTCGGGTTGCTCTTCGTGATCCGTCGCTGGGTCGTCCAATTGCCCACCCGCCGGCCGCGTGAAGCCGTCGGCGTCGTCGGTCGCCCGCGTTGCCGAGGATCCCGTCCGACTCGTGTCTAGGTCTGCCTGGGCTGATGGCCCGAGCGACGGAGGAGGCGACGCGGGCGGCCGTTTAGCCTCGAAAGTAACGTTCGGACACCCCCGTCTAGGTCAGCCTTGACTGATGGCGGGGATCTGGCTGTTGTGACGAAAGGCAGGCGACTGGCGGTCGATAGAGGCAGAGCGGAAAGCTTGGCGAACGGCATGAGCGACGGGAGAAGCAGTAAAGGTCGCGCGCCGATGAATGGCGGCCGACTGGCAGTTGAATGAGGAAGCCGCGGCCTCCATCGTTTCGACCCGTTGACCGAATGGCGACCTGCAGGCCGACGATAACTAATTGCTGGACTTTTCACTTTTATTGACGACGCGAGCAGGTTTGTGGAGAGATCGGCGCTATCGCCTCGGTGGATATGCGAATAAAACGATTCTCGTATTTACAACTGTTCTTTCAGAAAAAGGACTCCATCGAACTTGAGACGCTGGCCACGCGGACTTCCCGCCCTGCAAACGCCCTTTTAAGCAAGACTGCCGCGCCCAACTAAAAGTCAGAAGTCCCGCGTCCGTTCTCGACCATTTCATTGTTCTGTCTGCTCGTTGTTTTGTTTGTGCATGTGCGTTGAGGAGATAGCTGAGCGGCCGCTGGAGTAGCTTAAAGCGCTCGCGGCCGCACTGTCCACGCCGCCCACCGCTCCCTAGGTCATTCTGTGGAACTCCACGACTGGGCGGTCTCACGCAAAGCAAATTCACCGAGAGTTACCGCCCGCCGGGTCGAAAGCTTGTCGTTGGGGTTCGAGCTGGGGGACGTGACTGCCGCAAGGGCTACACTCCTTCGTCTATGAAGGTGCTCTGCGTATGTTGCTCATGAAGTCGACGGTCACGTCTGCAAACCGCCGTGGACGCAGGAAGCGGAAAACGAGGTCCTGCTTGTCGTTCTTTTACCGCGTTGGAGAAACCCCGAGGAACTCTGTGATGCCGTCCGCCGTCTCGTGGCCCTTTTCTACACAACGGCGATGAGCTGTGTCCGCCCAGGAGCGATCGGGAGAGAAGAACGAGGTCGCTCGGTGGGCTGGACTTGAATTCGTTTGATCGCCTTTCGACCTCTCACAATCTGGAGGGCCGAAAGGCAGCGGCTCAAACCCTGAAGTGCGAGTGTGCGGGGATTTATTTCCGCACACTCAAACTTGGGTTAATAAACCTAACAGAACGAGGGAAACGCGAACGGCTCGTAAAGGAACGAAAGGAAGGGAAGGGCGAGGGAGGAGGCGATGATTAACTACGCGGACAAACGAACGGGAGCAAAAGGTCGTCCCGAATGAAAGAAGCGATCGGGGTCCGGACGAATCATCCGCCGATCGCCCGACCGGCCGCTCTCTTGCTGACTGATCGGCCGGCCCGAATCGCGCCCCGTCGGCGGCCGGCAGGCGGAGCTTCTTGTCCGCGTTGGGGCGGACAGCTGTTTGTCCGGAGCGTAGAGTTGGATCTAAGATGCGTGAGATCGCCCCATCCCGCCAGTCGGCTACGTACGCCGTCGTAGCCACCGACCGAGTCGAACGGAACGCTTGCTGCTTGTGGCCGGCGGTGGACGCATGTTTTTAGCTTATTTGTGTGATTATACTGGCGGTAGCAGCCAAGAAAGTCCCGAGAAGCCGAACAGTTTTGTGTGGAGCATGGAAAGCTTCGAAGACGGCCGATAGCGCCACGAGTCGAGTGATGTTTGCCGGAAGTCGGTGTCGTTAAGGAAACCAGCAAATCATAAGAAATAATAGCGGATGTCTGAAGTAGAAGTACCAGAAAGCCGGTGCTTCTGTTGAGCAGTTGCGAGACGCTGCGTCAGCAGAATCCCTGCTGTGCGCATGGGGGAATACGCGAGCGGCTCTTGCCCGCCCGTACTTCGTTTTTCCGATCAAATGAAATACCAGACGTCCAAAGAGACATTCGCAAGGAAGAACCAGTACGTAAGTGCTTCGAGCGCTTTCGGTTCACACTTGCTGTCAAGTATCCGCGCGCAACGACCAGGCGGGCCATTGAGACGCTCAACTCGAAGAACGCGCCAAAGCAGCGCTCTTTAAGAAACGGAACGGGCGCGTGGCGGAACCTGAACGGGGACTCAACGGTCGCAAAGTTCACCCACTAAACAAGAACTTCGACAGCCGACTCGTTCATTTGGGCCTTGCGGACGGCGGCGTTCAGCTGATCAAAGAACTTGCGCGTTCACTCGTCCTTGAGCACGGCCGGCATGCGGGCCGCAGCTCCATGCCCGCCTCTGAACAGCGTCCGCCGGTTTGTGGGCAACGAAAAAATCAGGAAATGACGTCTAGCAGGCCGAAGCCCATTGTCTGTTATGTTTCCATGCAACGAGCGGAAGTGCCTAATTGTGACTATAAGCCAGACAATTCACGTCCAGTAGCCGCGAGTGTCCAGTCGTTGCTGGGGGCGCTCGGCCATTAATCGCTTGCATCCATTTCTGCTCGTCCACGCGCTGTTCCGCCCGTTCCTCTGCACGAAAAACTGCACGCATTTCTTCTCGTACAGGTGGCTTGGCGCAAATCTTTTAGCCTTCTACACGGAGAGAAGAAACAAACAGAAGCCAATAGACCCACCACCCCGTTTGCCGGCGCTGTCCGCACCATGACGACGGCCACTTTCCGCTTCAACAATCGAACCAGGAATCGAGATCCGTGTCTCACACGTGGTCTGTACGAGGCAGGGGGCAAGAGGTAAAAGCTGACCGACCGTAGAAATGGTGCACAAATTGGCAAACGTGTTCAGGCGGCCGTTCAGCTGCCGGGCGAACTTCGCGTGCGCCGGCCGTTTCGTCGAACGCAGCCGCTCGGGCATGTTCGGCGCAATCGTACTAGAACTCTCAAACGCGTGTGGACGGTGTCGCATTGGGCGCAAAAAAGGAATTCAAAGTAGACAAAGCGACACTATGGCCGACCATCCCACCATCAAAGAAGCCAACAGGACAGGAAAAGCTGTGGCCTTCCCACGATTGCTTCTGCCGAGCGGCGAACAAGTGGATGGCTTCCAGCCAGACTGCATTCTTTTATAAGCTGCGGTTTTTGGTCGCTGCAAACGAACAGCAGCCTCTCTTTTGTGAGAGCTCGTCCGCGCTTCGAGCAACCGACGACACTTTGGCTGCTTCGCCATTATTTACACGACACGATTTTATTCCAACAAACAGAAACAACATTTCAACGCCCGCCTTCTCGGACCTTCGGCTGCTAGAGAGCCTCGGAGAAAATCGTAAGAACGAACGCTTTCGACCTCTTCAAGGCTGCCCGTTGCTCGACGACCTCCAGATGGCGGACGGTCTCCACGTGATCGGAAAGGGTGGTCGAGAAGGCAACAAAACGGCTCTTCATTTGTTTTTGTAACAAACGGATCGTGTGCTTGAAGAGCGCCCGCTCTTTTAGCTTGTCTTCCAGGTAAGGCGACTGGAGCAAAAATCGTGGTTCGATAGCGTAGAAGGGCCGTCAGCAAAGGGCACACACGTACACGGTTTTCGGTGCGCAAGCGAGGAAGCAAACGAACGCTCCGAGTAGCTGATCTTCGTGCCCGCCGCCGCAAGGACGTCCACCCAACAATAAGCGTCAAGTTGTCGCAGTCAGCCGTCGAGTTTTCGAATGCAGTCAAACTAGAGAGTAGCTTCAAGGCGATCAGCTAAGTCCGAAATTCGACTGCAGTCGGAAGCGGCAGTCGCAGTAGGATTTTCAGAAATTTTGAACCCTATTTGCAACCGTAATTTTTACCTCTTTAATCGGTTCCATTCTGTCGTTCGTTATTTTTTTCCGTTTTACAGATTTTCTTTATGGCAGTCGCTTGCGTCCCACTTGAACTGATGCATTACAAGTAAGAACTTAAATAGGTAGGTGAGAAGTGATCGGGCATGCGATTCGTCATTCGATGAATTTAATTCATGGCACTTGGCGGCTGGGATCAAGCACTTCTATCCTTGTTCCGCGCCTGCTCTCGCCTTGTCTGCCGTTTGCTAACTGCTCATCTCATGTCTGCACAAATGGCGCGTTCTCGGTCTGGGCCGTGCATTTAGGATGCACATTTGGTCGAATCTCGGTCCCACACTTCCGCCGCCTACGATCACTCGCCGGGTAGTCCGCTTGCTTGCTGCTGCCCACGCCGCTGTCTACTTGGCAGGCCGTCCGACCCGCCGCCTTGTCTCATGCTCAGCCGTTCGCTCACGTTTACCATTCGCTCGTTGTGAGAATGATTTTGATTTTCATGCTTATTTTCCCGAAATTCAACGCAATCAACGAGCAGTCGGGCGGACGGCAACGAGGTCGCTGAATCACCGGAGGAGAGAGAAGCGGGCAGCGAGTGCGCGGCGGGCATTGCGATCGCTCGTTGCGAATAGCCGATCAAACACCAGCTTGACGGAAAACTTGCGATTACACCGACAAGAACCGATGATCGAATCCTGTCGTTGACATTCCTTTACTGCAATCTTCGCTGCTCTCTCGATCGGAATAGAATGGGCATCGAGCGTGCAGGAAATGTGTGCACAACCCATGGAAACCTTGAGAACGACTGTGGCCAGTGGTTCCCCTTTGTTTCAACACGTGAAATTGCTAAAGTACAACTTCCTTTCACGAGACAACCCTGTTTGTTGCTACTGCCGGGCGTCGCAGTAGGCTGGCGGAATAGACGAGCGGAAAGCCGACTGGACGGAAAAAGGCGGGACAAATGAATTGGCGGGGAGAATGAATGGCAGAAGCCGATGGCAGTTACGAACAATTGAGATGGCAGGCGTCTGCAATGCTCGGCGGAGAGAATCGGGAGGGTCGCGCGGCAAACAGAAATAAGAGGCACGCGTAAGAGCGCGTTAGTATCGCTTGCTTGCCGAGCGTACCAAATCGAAGCTATGGAATTCGCAGACATCAGGTGGCAGAGAGCAGGCGGACAGTCGTGAATAGAGGCTGGTAACTGAGTCATTTGATGAGCTCACATTAACCGTTTTCCGCAAGGATTCGTGCAGTTTTCGTTCGTTTTCCTCTTGTTTCCGTCGGCTTTTGCACTGCTTATGTCGCAGAGCACGTTGCGATCATCGAACAGTCGGAGAAACTTTAGCGCCACGGGCGGCAAGCTTTCGCTTTCTTCGATTTCATGGTCGTCCCGTTCGTCCATGCAGTGCAAGCGAATCGATATGATCACAGCGCGAAAGCGATCACGCAGGGCCCTGTCTGATTCGTGTTTCATCCATCGACTTCTACTTTTGCTAGCTCATTGTGAACACTAGGGGATGCCAGAGAGAAGAAAGCTTTCGCTCTCCAATCAGTGGCCGCTTGGCTGTTTTCAATTGGCCGAGCCTTCAAAGCGGTTTCTCTTGCTCGCCACATCCATCCTGTCAATTCGATTCAAGCTTACCGACAGTGAATGCTTGTAGGAAGCCGATAAGAAAACGCAGATAGCGTCAAGCTTTCGGTGTTGCAAGTGAGTGGACGGCGCGCAAAAGAACGTCCGAGTTGCTCGTGCCTTCCGCGTCCTTTTCGATTCATACAACGGCGTGTCGCCGAGTGAGTGTGGAGAGCAACGAAGTGATCACAAATTTCGACGGGATCTCGACCGCTTCTTCCATCTCGCCTACCGACCTTTTCGCCGAAGATCACTTGCTGGGATCGACCAAGATCCAATTTCCTTCTTGCAGTACGCTACCGTTTTCACACAGGACACCGGCGGCTCGTTTTGTTTGCTCTCTGCATTGATTCTGGGCATTTTGCTCAAACTTTCCGTTGTGGCACGCTTGATGAACGCGAAACAAGGAGCGGGATTCACGGAAGGCTTCCGCGTTCTTCTTCGATCGTCGTCCAAGTGTGTTTACTTCGAAGCCCTGATATTGCTCATTGTCGAATAGCCGCCAGTGAGTTTGAATCGAGAAGAAGAAGTTGCTTGCCGGAGTAAATTGAAAAGTGGATGGAAGAGTGCCGATCAAAGGACAGAAAAGGGCTTCCTCTTGCATTTGAGTGTCTCTTTTGACTTCGATTAGCGTTGCGATTCTCCGTTGGTCGTAAGGCTGATTTATTTCTGGATCGACTGCAGAAGAGTTGTCTACGGCGAGTACATGACTGAAGGTTATTTTCGAGCGCCGATCGGTCTCGTTGAACGCAAGGCGAATTCAAAAAAAAAGAAGAGGCAATGGATACTCGTTGCGAGGTTCGTGCGCGGCCAACCGAGCATCAGCCGAGTCGTGCACGTGACGAACATTTGCGATGAGAATCGATCGACCGACTCGACGGCGATTTCCGACCGAGATTTGCCTAAATGTGCACGAAAAATGACCGGCGCCGACCGAGTTTCAACCAATTGTTCAACGAGAACAAACGAATGAGCGGCCGAGGGCGCGGGCAGGCGGATCCAAAAACTCAATCCGCTAGTACTGTCAGTCGGTCACGCAAAATGGTGCAAAACGCGTAATTCTCATCCACTTTGTAGAGTTTTTGACGCTGATTCCAAATCTGCAAACCGTTTTTGATATCTTTATTTGTTCGTGAGTTATTTCGATTTGAAGATCCGAAAAATCGCAGCGGGCGGGCGGGAGGGCGGGTTGCGCAATCAGCGGGCAGCGAGGGGTCAAAGGTCGCCAGCAAGCGGGGGTCGAGCGGAAAAGGTATTTGAGAAGTTGCGATTGTTACGGAACGGCCGAACGTGCTGTGTCGGGAATGTTCAAATTTTGTCTCAAAGCTCAACGGACACCTTCAAAGCTAATCGTGGCCGAAGGCCGCGACGCTGCTGGTGAAAGGAAGAGAAGGCAATGCAGACCATCAAATTCTGGTGAGTTTTTCCAAGCGTGAAAACCACCGTTTCAATTCTGGTAGCAATCACTTGTGCGTTGAATCGAACAACTCACCGCGCACTCAGCGGGAACTTGCGCATGTTTCAATCTAGCTGGTGATCTGGCGTTAAACGAACGGGTGGCCGCCAAAGTTTCGCACGCAAAAGAAGAGTCCGCAGTTATCGTCCGTTCTTCGTTAGTTGCTTTTGGACAAAGCCGAAGGACGAACTTGGCGCCCGGAATGCTTTCACGCAAAAGTCGTTGCTTTACCTTTTGACGCCGAAAGCGGTCTGTGCGAAGTGTTGCATGAAGTTTTGTAGCTCGAATGTGCTGCACCTTTTTGCCGTGTCTGGTGAGAGGCAACCCGCACGACCGGAGATAAGAACGAAAGCGGCTGGCGAGTGGCCGGAATCCGTCCGATGTGCCGGCATCGACGTCCACTTTGAGGCGTTTACGTTATCTTTTATGTACTCGTTGCTCTCATCCAGGAGATGGTCGCAAAAAATGTGTGCCGAGTATCCCTGGTCGTTGTTCTTTGAATGAAACATGTGAGAGGTATTGCGTTGGCGGTTTCGGACGTCTGCTTTCTGTGAAACGACTAGAAACTGGAAGGTCGCTTGGCTGTACCAAATGTTCCGATCGACGCCCGTCTGACCGTCGCACTTCAGAAAGACGACAGGGAACTTAGTGGACGTTTTATTCTTTTCGTTTGTCTTGTTGCTATGTTCGCGCGCGATGGCAGGATCCGAGGGCATGCCGCAGACGTATATGGGCGGAATGGGCAGTTAAGCGGGCGGTTCTTCGGCCAGCCGCTAGCTCTCTGGCGAAAACTCGTAGACATCACCCTCCCGTCGAAGAATCGAGCACTCGGGGTGGCAGCAACCAGGAAAACGCTTCTTTGTTGTCTAACAAACATTTAGTTCGCCATCGGGCAGAAGGGTCGGTTGGAAAACGGTGAGAAGCGGGAGGTGGTTCTTCGCTCATAAAAAGACTACTCGACGCTCGTACCCGTTGAATACACCGAGAACAAACGCGGCAACACAAACGACGCTCTTGCTTAAACGACCAACATCGAAGAACCGCACGATTGCTAGGCATTCGCTTGTTTATTCGACTAGTTGAAGATAATCTTTCTTCACAGCAACAGCAACAAAAAATGAGAAGCAATAAGCGACTAATAACTATGAGGACTTAATTGATGTGACAGACGTAGATGGGCTCCATGTGCTGATAGTGGACGGGCGCCGAATTCTGCAGCTGGACCGTGAGCGGCGGCTTGTTGATCTGCGAGTGAAAACTCTCCTCTCCGACCATGCCTTCGCGGCTCCTTCGGAAGGCTATCAGGGCGAGTTGCTTGAGTGGATCCGGACGGCTAAAGGCAGAAAAAGCGAATGAGAAAGAACTACTAACGAACGAACCGGAACATGAGCCTTTCAACTTTGAAGCGTATGGTGGGCGGCTGGCGGTCAATCGGCGGCATTTGGCATGCTTTGATCACGATGATTCCGTCTATTTCTCCGTCCAACGGATTGACGATCGAAGCGACGTGTTGAGCGCCGTATTCACCGATCGCGACTCCCTCCCATTTCCTGGCCGCAAGATTGCAGCGGAAGATCCACGGGCTCCAGATGTTCTGTTCCTCGTGCCCTAGCAAGTACATCTCCGGCATGGAGCTGGTGAAACCAGAGAGTACTTTCTAATAACACGCGGTTACTAAAACTAACAGTAAGAATTACCTTTCCATACAACATTTGAACATCGAGCGCCTCCCTCGTCCAGTTCCGTTGCCCGAGCGAATAGACGTGGAGAACCGTGGGATCTTCATCGTTGATCGCCTGCAATTCGCGTCCGTCCGAGTTCATTTGGGCGCAGAGGAAGTTGACGTCTTCGTTGAGAGTGGCTTCGTGATGCACAAACGCTCGCGCCTCGTCGATGTTGACGGAAAGGAAGACGAAACGGGAACAATGGCCTTCATTGTTAAGCACCGCTCGCTTGACCTCCACGTTTTGGCCGCTGATCTCCGTAAGGACGAATGAAGCGGGCGAGTAGTCCTCCAGACGATGGAGAAGAACCCGCTCGTAAATTCCATCGGCATCTCGGAGGCGGATCAAAAGCAATGCATTCACTTCGTCGTAATAGTTTACGTGAACGAGAAGCGTCATGGAGTTTACGATTACGAAATCGTGGATGTAATGGAAGAAGGGCCAGTGCTGCTCCGGCTTCAACATCCTGCAAGCAACAAAAGTACGAGCAGTGTGGAAAGCACGTACTGGCGGCTGTTGCGCACGAGATCCACAACGTGCAGCTCTTTCATGCGCGAGAGGTAGAACATGTACCGGCCGTCCTTGGAACACCGCATCTTGCCCGTGAGCTAGAAGCATGCAGAACTAAATCAAGTAAATCGAGTAGAAGATACGCTGTTGTGTTCTTCGTAGACGACGGACTTCGTGGTATTCTGCAACAGGTGATCTCGGGGCACTGACCAAGGCTTCGTCCAGCACATTGGACATTCGCACTGTCGAACAGACGGAAGCTGGACGATGCGCGTCGCTTGCGTCATAATGTGCGCTGAAATAGAACCAGATGACATATGATCACACAAAATCGCCGTCCAATTCGCGAAAGCAACGGCGAAACGTCAATCTCGTGCTGGAGAAATTGTCGCTCGCATTGCCGATCGGGTAGAAGGGCAGAGAAAGAATTGGCACGAGAATTAAAAGGAAGTGCGAATTGCCGCGCGAGGGTGGATGATATTCGAGTGAAAAAAGAAGTTTATTTGTGGGCGAATGAAACGAACAACAAAGGAGGGACGGTGAACCGTCGAAAATGAGCGACGAAGAGAAGGCGGCGGACCGCAAGTGGGCGCTGAAGCCGGGTGAGAGGCAGCGGACCGCAGGTGAGAAGCGGGCAGGGCCGCGGAGTGGAAAGCGTAGAGCGGGAGCTCTGCGGGCACTGGAGGGGAAATAGACGGGCGATCGTTCGTTTAAATACGAGAGGGCAAAATTTCCAATGGCGAGGTTGACACGCTTCGAAAGTTGGGTTTGCGGCATCGAAAGTGCCACCTGCAGCGTGCCGAATAGAAAGTTTCGAACGCACGCCAGCCCTCGTGCATTTGGTGGCATGGCGCAGCAGCAGTGGGGTTCGTCCCCCAGTGCAAATGTCTTACACTACCTTTTAAACAAAACTTGCGGCATACACCCAACTGTTCGAGTAACACAAAATTTTGGCGCGCCACCATTTCCGGATACGCATTTCCGGACCGACTTTTCCGGACGCGCAGTTACGGACGCGCGTTTCCGGACGCGACTTTCCGGACGCGACTTTTCCGGACCGACATTTCCGGATGCGACACTTCCGGACGTGATTTTTCCGGACGAAGTCATTAATCCGTGGACTATCTGTGCACTTTTTGGTATGAAACGATTCGTTGTCACTAGCTGAGCTCAAATATGTAAAAATCAACTAGCGATCATTAATGCGCACCGTTTTATAAGGCGCGAAACAATTTTCTCGTCCGGAAAAGTCGGGTCCGGATCTGTCCCGTCCGGAAATGTCGCGTCCGGAAAAGTCGCATCCGGAAAAGTCGCGTCCGGAAAAGTTCCGTCCTGAAACGTTCCGTCCGGAAATGGTGGCGCGCCAAAATTTTCGAAAGCTTTAACAGTAGGAGCCAGCGCTCGGGGTTTTGGGTCCGGAACGAGCCGAGAGGGTTAGTAGACGCGTTTATTGTCCTGAACATATAGCGGGGCGAGGCAAACTTGACCGAAGGGGGAGAACCGCCGTTCCGGAGTCGTGAGATCGGTCCTTAGCGGTTCCGAGTGGCAGCGGGCTTGCAAGGAGCTCTGGCCACTCCGGACGACCGCGGAGAGCGAGGGAGATGCGGGGCGAGGCCGCGAAGAGGTCGAAAGTGCGCGAACCCGTGCGGAGCCGAGACGGGGACCGACCGCTCGGTCCGGCGCGATGCGGGAGGAACTGCAGGCAGACCGAATGAGCGGATGAGAGCGAGGCGGCGAGTGGGGAGAATGCCAGAGTCGTGGCGGGAGGTCGTGCATAGCACTCGCGACCTGCAACCTGAAAAACGAGAACGTGTAGCAAATAAACTGCATCGAGTGGCAGCTCATTAGAAAGAAGACAGAACGGCACACGACCGCTTCTACGATTGCTCGACAGCAGTTGATTTTTGCTCATCACACTCAGATATGCGCCCGCGCAGGGAGGTAATGCCGCATTTTCGAATGACCGTCGCTAAATCAACAACGCGTTTGCTTTGGATGCATTTTGGGAGTAGCCCAATAAAGTATACTTCGATCTTTTGATTCAAATTATGTGTAAGGCGCGCCGACTCGGCTCTGGGCCGTTGCGTGGCCGAAGCTTCAAACATTGACGACTTGCGCAAGTGGTTTGCGAGGAAAACCATTGTTGTCTTTGTCTTTTTGAATTTATTCTTTAGCGGCGTTGGTGCGTGAAGATCAAACGCAACGCGTGCAATAAAGGATTACCGAGGACCGGCAGCTGACAATGAGGCGAAAAGGTAGCATTTGCGCAAACCTTTTCAGTTCTTGCTCGCAGACACGCCGAAGACGATTGGGAAGTGCATTGAATAAGAACCATCAAAACAGCCGCAAGCGCGATTCAATTTGCCCATTGTGCTCGCTGTTTGTTTGCGAGTGATTGCATTTAGCAGGTGGGAAAACGGCCACGCCTGCGCGGTTTTCCGTTTGTTGCGTCCCCGATCGGTGATGAACAAACACGATATAAATGACCAAAAACAAAAACGACCCGGAGATTGGATGCCGTGTAACTCGTCCACCGTTTGATTTTTTGTTTGATCGCAATTTTTGTCGTTTGCCTTTAGCTTGTTAGAGCGCTAAACTATCGATTTGTTACGAAAGGTTTGGCCCACCCGCTGCAGAAAGAAAACAAAAGAATTCGGTTGAGCGGAAAAGAGCGAACGAACTGTTTGAGCCGAGCTCTTTTGTACCAATTGTGCAAAACTTTCTTAACAAACCAATACCTTCATGGAATATCTGACTCCGTTCTCTTTTCATTTTTTGCGCATTTGGGTATTGCGGAAAAATTTTGAATTTTCCAAAAAGATTCCCGCGTCAGTTTTCATTCTTGAAATCTACCGACGCTCGATACCTTCAAAAATGGCGAACTGCGGCCATTTGTATTTTTGTTATCAACCAGCGTTTTGATCCAGGTAGCACGCAACTGTTGCACCCCGCCAACAGCCGGCCATGTTTTTTTATCTAAAAACAATCAACAACCATTGAATGGGAGTGCTGTAGTTGAGTTTTAAGGCGCCGAAAGGGGATGAAACAAAAGTTGTTTGAATAGCGGCAAGATGCAAAGAACCGAATACGGCTTACCGGCAAAAAAGCGATCCGTAGCCACGCCCAAGCGGGAACGCAACCCACACGCAACTAAGTGAAGAAAAGAGGCGCAGACTGCTAGGAGCTGGCGCCAGGCGAGATCGACAACTTAGCGGGCAAGGGGAAACGAGGGCGAACGGGAGTGTAGAAACTTGCAAGCACTTACACAAACATTTCCGATAAATGTTCACTGTTCTGCTTTCGGCATGGCTAAACTCGAGCAAGGCTGGCAATTGGTCCGGATTCACGATTAACCTTTTATACTTTGATTTGAGGTCGAAGAAAAACGGAGTCTTCGATACATTATTGTATCGCGCTTCAAAAGGAATGTGGAGAAGTCGAAAGTTGGCGAAAAGCGTAGCAAACGCGCATTTGAATATAAATGACTGTTGATCCGTATTGCTTGAACTGCCACGCAGCTCTAAAACGCGAAGCTCTCGATTTAATCCATTCCTGCTGGTCTACGAGATCAAAGATTTCTGAAGGACAGAAAAGTTACTTCTCGTCCACAACCGCGAAAACTTTCATTTATTTCCACGCACATTTACTATTACTGCTAGTGTTTATGGCTTTTTGGCGGGGCGCTTCGGGCTATGCGCAAATCGTCGGCTTTTCTCCAGTCGGTTTGCGAAAGCCTGCAAGGCGCTACCATGCGGCAACGTGCGTAAATCATTTTCGCGCCATCTTTGTTGCGTAAAACAACAGATGGCTTATCAGGCCGAGCAAGACCGATAAAAAAAAGCGTTGCCTTCACGTGGGTTTTACATGCTCTTTGGTTGTTCAAAATTGAACGCGTTTATGTTTTCCTTGCTGTTATTTGGGACCTCTTGCTTTTTTGCCATTGCGTGCTTCTCTTGTTCCTGCCCGCCAGACAATGGCGGACAATGAGTGCTATCGCCCACCGCGAGCCTTTTGACCATTTCATACCGGTCCACCTGTATTTAAAACCGGAACTGCTCGTTTTGCGTTGATTGCACCATGAAATGAGCATGGCGCTTTAATCGTTCTTTTGACTCTTGCCGGTAGGTGGAAGTTTGGTTTCAAATCTCGCTGGCGTTCCCATCCGCAGTAACGCTCGGACTGGAGTGGTTTGGACCTCAAGGCGTTTGACGATTAGAAGTCCTTATTTGCTACTCCATAAATGAGCGTACCCCGCCGATCGTTCTATAAAAAATTTTGCGCGTTCTCTCGACTGTTCCCAATCGATCGACTTTAGTTGCCGAAAGTGCATCGCTGTGATTGTGATCTTTGCTTTTGCTGTCAACAGTAAATCCAAAAAGTTAAATTTCAGCCAATCCCGTTGCCTAGCAGAAAATTGAGTTCTATGGGTTTTAACGGTTGTTGGCACGCGGGCGTAAATGACTGTTGTTGCGTGTTCGTTGCGTATTGAGTTCGTATGCGATCATTTGCTGTGCTTTTGAAAGGTTATTTCCGTATATAACTGTGGAAAACCTTGCAAGCCTTTTCCGCAGATCGGCATTATCCGTTTTGTCTTTTTGGGGAATTGCCAATCAAACGGCCGACCCGTTCTTTGCGTGTTATGAGGAACAGTTGGCAACTCTTATTAAGTCAAACAAAACCTTCCATTATTGAAACCTTTTGTAGCATCCTGTGTAATTCACGTGAAAGAGATGAGACAAGTGCTGATTTTTGTTGTGTTGGGCTTCATTGGCGTCAAAACTTGTTGAAAGCGCTAACGCTTTCTTCTCGGAGTTCGAGCGGTTAGGAGGATATTGAGGTGGGCTGGAAGTTTATTTTTTCGCGTCTCCTGATGCAAATTCGGTCTTTATAGCAGTCAAGATAGCCGAATGGCGAAAGACAAAAAATTGCACGGCAGTCGCCGACATCTGCCGCTGAACTACGCGCGTTTCCAGTGGACAAGAATTTGTCTCAGAAGGCGCCCGTTGCCTTTGAACTTGCTTGTCATCTGTTCTAAGCATACAAAGAGGCTTTTCGCTGTGCCTTTGAAATTTTCGTTGGAAGCTTGGCTTGTTACGATGACATAAATCAAACAATGTCATGAAAACAGACCTGCTTTAACACCAAACATATGTACCACCCACATGACTCGGCGACTGTTTGGAATGGGTCTATTTGAATTGCCACATTTTTTGTGAAACCACCAGCACGTTACTGGAATTTGCCCAAAAGACTTCTTTACTTAGAGTTCCTTTACTTTTATCTGGCAGGTAGGCGAGAATCGTCTATTGATCTTTTGCGGCAATAAAAATCCAAAGGTTCGACAACTGTCGCCATAGCTTTCCAGTCAAGGAGAAAGCAAGGGCCTCACCTCGAGTAAACAAAGCAATTGAATCACGCAAGTTATCGAAATCTTTTTTGTCACTGTATTAGCTATCAGATTTTTTAACGGCCCAAATCGACCTTTTCGGTTCCTTTAAATTAGTGTGACCGGTCATTGAACCGATTAAATGTAAACTAACTAGCACCAAAAGCGAACTACCAACGGGATATTTAGCGCGCATTCGTTTTTCAAATTATGGCTGGAGGAAACGTCGGCAACAAATGAATCAGTTCACAGGGTGTGAAACAGAAGGCCTTTTTTCGGCTAAAAAAGAACGACTGTATGGGGTAATTTGACAATCCGTGCGTGCATAAGTCGCAAGATTTAGAAAAGGCCTTAGTTTTATTTTTAGTGCTCAATGACTTCACCACCGCTGACTGCCCCTCCGGCTGGGAGCCGTCAAAACGTCCACGTTTTTGCGCGCCTTCGAGCGTCCGTCAACAACTGCCGCGATGTCCTGCACACGTCCGGCAATCGAATTTCTCTCGCCGATGCTCCCGAGCAATCCTATTGTTTTGACAGAGTCTTCAATGGGTCGACTGCACAAGTGAGCACATTTTCGGGTTTTTATTCTCTAATACGCCTCACAGGCGCAAATCTACGACGACTGTGCAAGGAGTGTCGTGGATTGTGTGGCGCATGGGCAAAACGGAACCATTTTCGCCTACGGACCGAGCGGCGCGGGCAAGACGTACACAATGCAAGGAACGGCCAGCCACCACCCAGACGAGCGGGGCATCATGCAACGAGCGGCGGAACACATCTTTCGAACAATGGACGAACAAAAAGCAAAGGTTTGTCTCTTTTAAAGCGCCTGCCTACACTTACTCACGCCGAACTCAATTTTGACTTTTTAGCTGGGCTCCGACTTCGACTTTTCGTTGCGCTGTTCTTACGTGGAACTCCACAACGAGCGGTTTTACGATCTGCTCCAAACAGAGAACACCGTCTTCCTGCGGCCAAGTGCGAACACGCCGCTCCAGAACGCCACTGAGATTGTCTGCACGACGGTGGGCGATGTTGTGCGGCTCATCGAACTCGGGGCGAAGAATCGACGTGTCGCGGAGACGCTAAACAATCGGCACTCTTCTCGCTCGCACGCCATCTTCACCCTCCAATTGGAAACGATCGCTCAACAGGCGGACAACAAGCAGCTCAATCGAGTGGCGTTGTTGAACTTGGTCGACTTGGCCGGCGCCGAACAGGTCGCGGACTCTGCCAGGTATCACTCTTCAAAGACGTTCGCGTGTTGGGAAATTCAATCTTTTGTGGACCTTTCCCAGAAGACCCCCCCGGCCGCCCGGTCGCAGTGGAGATCGAACTCGCACTCCCATCGCGCAAGTCCAAAACACTACCACTGGACCAGACGGCCTCACTGTCTGCAGTTCGTGCCGGTCGCTGTTCTCCTTTCCGCGTCTCCATTCATCCTCCCGCCCACAAAATGCCCTCGCTCGGCCAGTCCCCATGCAAATTCCTCGTTGGGGGTGCGTGAAAGAGAACGAAGAAAGTGGGTGCGCTGGTCGATTTCCTTCTTCCACCCATGCAAATTTCCCCCGGGCGAATGGAACCCTTCCCCTCCAGCCGGCCGGGGGGGGTCTTCTGGGAAAGACCCTCTTTTGTTTCAGCGAAGCCACCGAATCGCCCCGTAAACGGCCGGAATTTCGGGTACGTGCGAATTGCAGCGACGTCAATTAAGGGAAGCATTCAGGAAACCTGCTCGATCAACAACTCGCTTTCCGTCTTGTCGCGGGTTGTGCGGGCGCTGGCGGACGCCAAGCCTCACGTTCCGTACCGTGAAAGCAAGCTCACGTTGCTGCTCCAACCATCGCTCGGCGGAGACGCGCACACTTGTTTTGTCGTGAATCTGGTGGCCGATCAACGGTGAGCAAAACAAAGCAAAACCCGCTAAATGCCTACCTTTTTGCAGAAACAAAACCATCGTCAAGCGTTGCTTGCAGTTCGCGCAATCCGTCATGCAAGTGTCAAATGCGCCTCAAATCCACGAGCAGATATGCGAGAAGCACACGAGCTTACGTAAGTAGTGGATGGATTGTCTTCTTAATTACCCCGTGTTCCAAAATTTCCCTCCCTCGTTCGAACGCGCGGTCGGTGTCGGGCGCGACTCGCGCCTAGCTGGCGGAATGTGCGAGCGGATTTTCTCGCTTTCTTCAACGGTTTGTTCACAAAAGTGGTCATTTCCAATCGTTCTTGAGGGCTTTTGATTAACCGTTTAACCGAACAAACAGAAAAAATCCAACAAACAACAACAATCGTTCTCATTGCCGCAGCTCCACGTGCCCGCCTTCGCATTCTCCGCGTGGTGGCTCGGGTTTTCGGCCGCCCAACAACGGTTGTTGTGCGAAGAGACTGTTCCGTTCAAAAAAAAGGCCGCTTCGTC
The DNA here is from genome assembly GCA_024699865.1 of Aphelenchoides fujianensis. Classification (NCBI taxonomy): domain Eukaryota; kingdom Metazoa; phylum Nematoda; class Chromadorea; order Rhabditida; family Aphelenchoididae; genus Aphelenchoides; species Aphelenchoides fujianensis. The sequence goes on from JAMPIO010000344.1 coordinate 26,273, forward strand.
GGAGAACCAGATCCGCTGGAAGAATTCTGGCATGGCGAGCTTGCGAGCGAGCTGGTCACGAGCGAACGCCAGACGCCGCGGCCGATCGCCTTCTTCCAGCTGGTGGACGTGCTGGAGTTTGTACGGCTTTAGGCCGTTCTCCTTCAGCGTTCTCCACACGTTCGTTGGAGGATTGGCTGCAAGCGAAGAATCGTGTGATCGAATGGGAGACTCGCCTGTCGACAACGATGCTTTCCGCACGGACGTCTTCCCTCCGCACTCTCCGACGACGTGCTCGACGATCTCGTGTGTCTTCTCCTCCGTTCGAACGGATTTCGTCTTCGGTCCGCGCTTCATCGTCACTTGGCCCTTGGATGTCAAATTGTTGATCCAGTTTCGAATCGTGCTGGGCTTGGGCGGCGGCAGGTGGGGGAACTCGTCCGCCCAGTTCCGAACGAGCTTTCCGGCCGTTCCGTGGAAGGAAACTCGAAGACAAATCCGGCATTTCTCGGCGTCGCTGTAGCGGTGGGCGTGGAGTTGGCGGGGCTCGTCGTCGTCCATGATTCGACCGAAGAAATCAGCCAAAAGTGGCGAAACAAGGCACAAAAGCGAGAAAATCCGCTCGCACATTCCGCCAGCTAGGCGCGAGTCGCGCCCGACACCGACCGCGCGTTCGAACGAGGGAGGGAAATTTTGGAACACGCTGTATCTCTTCTTTGAGTGCCCGAAATGAACACGACGCTTTTTGAAGAGTTGGAGAGAGAAGCGCATTTCTTGGCTCGCCGCTCGGGAAGGCTGGCTCGTAAACAAGCGAGCCTCACTGAGCTGACGACGGCCTTTCGGGACCGGCTTCATCTGAATAGCACCAGCCTGTTTTCAACCAACGAACCGAACCATGAAACGGTGAGTTTGCAGTAACGGTGTTTTTACGGTTTTGCCTTTAGACGGTCGAATCGTGTCCAAAAAGACGACTGCTATCGACTGCTTCAACGAGCAACATCGTCGAGCGATCAGGGTTTTCCGGTTATCCGATGATGCAATGGGCAAACTTTTGGTCACCTTCTTACGGCTTGCTCGGGCATCAACAGGATTCAAGAGATGAGCCTGATTGGTCGAGCTCTGCAGACTACTTATTGCCGGTGCTCACTTCTACTGCACTTCACGATTCGCGCACAAACGTCGAAATGGGCGAGCTGAATACGGATGAAAGTTTGGTGGCCGGCAGCGTCCTTCGTACTGGTCGCCTCGCAAACAGGAATGCGGTCGTTTTGCCGGGCCATATGGAGCGACAGCAAAAGTCGAACTCGCCTGTTCATGACCAAGAAAACGATGTGAACCTAGTGCGCTTTACTACACCGGCGGCCATAGACGTGCAGAGTAAATGGTAAGTAAAAAGCATGTTGTCCTGAGCTGTTCAAATCTCTGCAGGTTTCGGGAACGGGCTTATTCAGATGTCCATCGCAAGAGGTTCAATCAAAGCATTTTCTACGACTCCTCTTCATCTAAACGTCGACGCGCAACCGCAGGAGCGAAAGCCGACGATTCGGGCGTAAATATTGATCGCCTTGCTGGTGCCGTCTCTGAAGCGTCCACAAACTTGACAGGTGAGTTAGTCACTGCAATCACTACTTGTTCGATCATTTAGAAATGGACGGGGTAGAGTCAACTGCGGTCGTTGAGCTTGTTTCTTCTGTCAGCGACGATCAAGGCGACTCGTCCGACACCAACGCGAGCGGCTGTCTTCCTTCACAACAAAAGCTTGAGAAATACGGGAGTGAGTGTTGTGTGCCTTCCAATCCGCTTAGTCGTTGTCGTTTCAGGTGGCCCGACTGAGGCAATTCCGATCAGCAAACCGCGACCGCCGGGCTTCTCGCGAACTCTTACCGATGAGGACGTGGAGCTGCTGAAGGATACGTTTTTAAACGTAGGGCACGATGAGAACTTCGAGTCGACGACCTCCGAGACGGAGCGAAACCGTGACGAGCTTCTCGAGGGGCAGCAGCGGTTTGTGACTGAGTTCTCATTTGCCTTAAAAGTGCATTCGTCCAGCTGGAAGGCTGCCGAAATTCGTGGGCTTCTGGAGCTCCAACGCCGCATCCCGGGCAACGTTGCGCCCATGCATCAGTGGTGTGCGGCTGGCCTTTTCAATGAGTTTTCACGATTATCGGGCATAAATCAAGTGCGTAATACACTGCTTGTCATCGAACGCAATCACTTGTTTGTAGATCATAAAACTCACCGCTTTCATCGAGAAGTTCCTTGAGATGGAGGCGCTGACCAGTCAACATCTTCACTATTGCCATCAGTGGCTGAGCGAAGAAGTCGAACAAACAAGGAAGCGATTCGATGAGGAAAGTGAGTTCACTGCCGAGCATTGAACCAGAATAAACTCTCGATTGCTTATAGCTTGTTTGTTGTTCGAAAAGGCGCCTGCTGACGTGCACCGCTCTACGATGAGGTTCGTCGACCGCTTGCAACTCGTCCTCTGTCACGCTTCCCAATTGTACGAGCGGTTGATCGACTGCTGCAAGGAAAGCAATTGCAATGAAGGTGAGATGAAAACCAGAAGAATGGCGCAAAAAAGTAGGCTGTTTAGAACTCCTGCATCATTTGATCATCAACAAGAAAGGCTGCGAGGACTTTCTGCTGCAGGTGTCGACCATTCAGTTCGGCTCGCGCATGGGCCTCTTGCGGAAGACGCCCGAGCAGGAGGAGCGGATGAACAAGTTGCGGCTGAAGTTCGCCGAACGTTTGAACGTCGCCATTCGCGAAAAACAGCGGCTCGAAATCCACCAGATCTTTGAGGGCGTGATCGCGGCCAGCGAGAGCGCCGGTGTCTTGTCCAACCGATTCGCCCGTTGCTCGCCCACCGATTTGTACCCGCCCGAGTCCTACGTTGATCTTGTGGATGTTCTCACGAATTTCGGGTACGATGTTCTTTTTCCTATTCATTGTGGGATTCATCCTCTTGTATACAGAGTGAGCACGACAGACAGGCTTCAAATCATCGGCTACTTCGCAAATGACCTGGACGCGACTACGGAGACGGCCGACGAACGGAAGTACTTCAACGTGGCTTGTAGCTGCTTGTTGAATGACCAGATGTCCGACGCCGCAATGAGCAAAATGCAGAAAACGTGGAGCTTCGACCAGCAGTTCGTGTGCATCGATCGCGTGGGCGGAGTGCCCGAAACGGCCGAACTGAAGGGGCGGAGCAAAACGGAAGGAAAGCCCAACAAAGATCCCACGCTCGAGTTCAGCCCGCGTCCCACGGAACAGACGGCGCAGCAATTGGGCGGTGAGTGATCAAGACGCGTCTTTGTTTTTCATGGATCGCAATGGTTGCAGAAACGCGCCAAGAATTCCCGCACGACGTAAGTGCATGCTTTGGCTCATTTCTTTAATCTTCGGTTTTCAGCTGCCCGCCCGCACGCACACCGACGAGCCCGTTTTTGTGGAGCCCGCCCAAAGTGAAGAGACAGAGCTGCGTGAGTGTGGAAAGTAATGAGCGAACAAAACGACCGCCTCTTGCCTTTCAGTTAATGGACCGCTTCGGATTTCCCACCGTCGCGCCAAAACGGGCGCCTGCAATCGATGTCCGACGTGCAAAATTCATCTTCACGGACCGAACGCAAATGACCACCCGAATGCTCACAACGAGGACCCGAAAAAGACCTTTTCGTGCGCAGTCTGCGGCATCGTCATGCAGAAGCCAAGCGGCCGAAACGTGCACGAAAAGAATCAACACGGCTTCATCCGGAACGAGGCGGATGCCAACATGAAAGCGGCGGTCAAAATTCGAAAGGTAAGTTGTTTCTGGCGTCCGTTCATTTTCTTTGGTTTCAGTCCCAACTCGCCCAGCTGGTCAACGTGGGCACCGCGCTGGTTGACGTCCAAAGGACCGCCGTTCCTTCGCGTGACCTGCAGGCTGGCGAATACGCAAACGAAGAAGATCTCCAGGCGATCGTCGATGAGGACCCCCAGAACGCCAATTGTCCGCGCTAGAACAGAAATCGCTCCAAGATGCCCGTACTCATGTCGTTGTTTTACTTTTTTCCTGTAAATTTTTTTGCGTTTTGCTATGCGGTGTTTGTTCTTTACTTTTGCATCTGACTGCGCGATTATAATAAATAAGGGCAAAAAGGAGCAGAAGAGAAGCAGACCCTTTCAAAGGAAAAACCTATCTTTATTGCGTCGTTTTTTGCTTTATTTGCGGTCCGCTGAACAAGCAGCTGAGCAGCTAACGGCAACGAAAGAAAATGACCAATTACGGCCGTACAAATGCTTGCGAGAAAGCGGTCCATTCGAGCCCTTCAAACGAGCAGTGTTACCACCCTCCACTCATGACTATTCGACGGTTTGTTTCGGCAGGGGAGAACCTGTGTTTTAGTGTGGTTAGTGAAGCAACAGAGGATCGTCCGCCGCACGCCTTCTGATAATTTTGGTCGAGAGGGGTGAGGGGGTGTTGGGGTAAATAAATGTCAATGTCGTGGCTCGATCACGTGTTCGCTGTCGGTGTTCTTGCTCGGCGACGCGAAACAAGCGGTCGCAAAAGCCGCGCGCGCACTCGCCGGCCGCTTCTTTCCTCTCTTGTGACTCACCGGCTTCGTTGCCTGCCGCCCATCCGTTCTTCAATTGCGTGGAATGCGGCAAGAAGATGTTCGTCGGCGGCAGTCAAATGGCAACAGTCGAATGATGTCACCTGTTGATTTCTGCCAACAAGAACAAAAAAACAGCACAGGCCCCCGCCGCGTTCTCTTTCAGTCTACCAAAGCAGCAGCAATTCCACAACGGATTCGATTTTGTGGGGGCGGTCTGTTGCTTGAAAACGAAAGAGCAAAAGAGTCGAAAGCTATCATCCGACCAATGGTGGGAATTTTAGGGGCGTTCCAGCTGGCAGTGCTCCTGCTTGCCGCATCGATCGACCCGAATCTGATCAAGCTTTCCGAGAATAAGCATTCGTCGTCAACGAATTGGCCCTCAGTTAGAAGGAAGAAGAGACGAGTGCCGGTCCCACGTTCATCCAAGCTTTCGAATTGTAGGCGGGAGTTGCGGTAATTGGGCGGCAGAGAGAAAAGAAGCAATCGAAGGGACGAACACGTGCGGGAGGTCGTCTTCTCTGCACTCGCAAGAACTGAGCAGACGATTGAACTACGCTTTCTTTGGCTCCCGTTTGCCAGCATTGTAATCAACAGCCAACTGGAGGTGCCGAGCGGCGGGCGGAGGAGCGGAAAACGCGAACACTGAATATGGAAGACCGTAATGCGGAGACCCACGGCCACAACCGAGTGGACGGTGGCGGACGGATTCTAGCGATTTTGTTCAGATTGAATCCACTAAACCATTGAACGGAAAGTAGAACTAGCTTTCAGTCTCGAGAGGCTGTCGGTGGTGTAAAAGAGAAGAGGCGAGTGTATGTTCTTTGTTTCTTGTGATGTGGGTGAGGCATCTATCTCCATTTATGTCAAACGAACGGCCCGCGATCAAGACTCGCCGGCTTCAACGACAGTCGGCGTGTTGCATCGGGTTTCCGTGGACTAGCGACGAGGAGGTGAGAACGACCGGCCGAAAGCTTGTCTGCGTCTCCGTTTCATCAGAATCAACCACCACTCGAATTGAGAGCGGAAAGCTTCCGTTCTTTTGACGAGTGAATGGATGCGACGGTTGGGTCTCACCAAACGAAAAGCCTGACGATCAGCAGACGGTTGAATAAACAGCGAACGGAGCAAAGAACTCGAAAGCAATGAACAATCACTTGGCTGCTCTCCGCCGTTGCAATACTCGAACGACTCGAGTCAACGCAGCCGAGCAGAACGCCCGACGAGAGCGCGAACGAGCACACTCGCTTCTTCTTCCGCCTCGCCATCCACCGGAAGCTTTCAGCTGTTTGTTCGGGATCACACGAGCATTCACCGCCGGGGATGCTTGAATCGAATTGAGCGGACGGATGCGGCGAGAAAGAGGAGCCGATCCGATGGCTTCAGAGGTTGCAGACGAGCGGACGGGCCGGTCGCTGATCGAAGAATGGTAACTTTCTTTTCCTTGGCATCCCCTTGCCTTCACGATAAACTGGCAGAAAGTAAAAGTAGATGGACGAAACACGAATCCACCAAAAGCAAGCAGTTATGAGCACAGGCCGTCGTCGACGTGATCGAGATGTCATTCTGCCGGTGCACCGATCGCCGCCTGCCGTGGCGGTCGGTCGGTTGGTCGGCGAATTGCGATGGGCGGACGCGCGGAGGTCGTCAGTTTCGTCCTGCTCTCGCCGTCCTCTCGCTCGCCCGGCCGGTCGGCGGGCACTCCTCCTCCACTGCGTGTGTGGGGCGGTTGGATTGAGGGCAAGGCGGTGTGTTTGAATAAAAAGGTTTATTATTATTTTTTCCGTGCGGATGATGACTGACAAGCCAGCAGCCGTTTACTTGTTATAACTCCCGAGTTTCGCCTAATCTTCGTTTGATCTTTATTCCATTGGTTTTTTGCCGGATCATCCACCGAACGGAGCTCCGATTAGCCGAGTAGTGAACAATGCTTTCCGTCTTATCGATCTTTTGCGCGTTTGTCCCTGCAGAAAACACCCCCGCCCGCCGCCGCCGCTTCCCATTCGTCGCTTTTTCTGCCCGCCCGACTCGGGCCTCTTGCCGCCGCTCGGCGTCTCGCCGCCATTCGAGCGTTTGGCTTTCCGCCCGACAGATCACCGCTTTCTGCTTTCTGCCCAACGAAATTCGATAGGAATAAGGTGAAAGTCGCGTGCGTTTTGCGTTCTGCTTGTGTCCACCTTCCTTGCGACCACTCCCCGTCCACTCCCCGCCTAATTCACCTTCCGCCTTCAGATTTGTGTGCAATAAACCCATGACTGCCGGCTCGGAGCTGCGGTGGGAGATTGGCGAGTTCGGCGCCCGTCTGCGCGCGGCGCGTCCGGCCGACCAATGGGCGTCGCCGCTGTTCGTGCTGGACCGGGGCGAGAAGGGACTCGTCTTCTTCTTCCTTCAGTTCTACCCGAAGGGCGTAAAGAAGGGCGGCCGGCCGGCGCTTTTCTTCAAAGTCGCCCAGTTCACGGCGCCCTTCCTCGAGCTCACCGTCGTGGGCGAGACGTGGCTGGATGCGGGCGAGGGGCGGAAGAGCGAGACCAAAGGTGCATTCCCTTCCCTCCACTCCTTTCATTCCTCCACTCCGTCTAGTGAGCGTGCTGGAGTTCACGAACGGGAGCACCTACGAGCCGTGGGAGTCCTTCTTCTCGGCCATCCAGCTGGAGTTCTTCGAAGCGGCGCCGCGTCTCGCCGTCCGCTTGTGCCGTTCGCCGCCGCCCGCCGCGTGCCAAGCGGCCGCCCACCCGGGCGCGTGGGTGCAGCGGCGCTTGCAGATCCCCGCGTTCGCCAAGAAACTGGAGAAGGCGCCGCTCTTCGAGCAGTGGGACAGCACCGAGATCCGTGTGGGCGACGTCGTCTTCGTCTTGCGCCTCCACCCGAAGGGCGTCGTCGGGGTGCCAGGCGACCACGTGGGCCTCTACCTGCAGGCGGTTGGGCTGGGCGAACACGCGCCGCTCGTCTGCGAGGCGGAGTTGTGGCTGGAGAACGAGGCGGGCGAGCGGCTCCACAAGTGCGGTAAGTAGGCGCTGCGTTTTTCTGTTGACTTCCGCCTCTGGCAGCCGCCTCCATCCTCTTGGACTCGCTCGGCGGTTGGGGCTGTCGGAACTACGCGACTCTGAAGAACGTGAAGATGTTGAGCGAGAAGCGCGTGGGGAACCGTCCGCCACCCGACGGGAAGGTGAACGTGCGCCTCCGCTTGCGGCTTTGGGGCGACGAGCCGCTCGCGCCGCCCGTCGCCGCGCCCACGCCGTCTCCGCTCGAACGTTCGGTCGAGACGCCCGTCGAAGAAGCGACCAGCTCGCATGCCTCCACCGCCTCCATCCAGCCAGCGGCGAGTCCCGTGCCGACCGAGCCGCCGCCCCCGCCCATCGCCGCGGCCAAAGCAGAGGTCCCCGCTTTCCATGCGGACGTCGTCGCCACACTGGACGTCGCCGCGTTGTGCGATGCTGAGGTCCACGCCAAAGGACGCGTCTTCAAGGTCGGTCCCCATTCCTTCTTCCGTTGTCCATCGCCGTGTTCAGGTCTCGCGCGCCGTGCTGTCCGCCGCCTCGCCCCGCTTCTGGGCGCTGTTCGCGGACGAGTCGACGCCCGAGGCGGCGAGCGGCGTCGTGCGGATGAACGTGGAGCCGGCGCTGGTGCACGCGCTGCTGCTCGCCGCGTACGGGGCGCCACTGCCCGAGAACGCGCCCCTGGAGCGCCTCCTGCCGCTGGCCGTCGAGTTCCAGATGGAGGGCCTGATCGTAAGTGCCCCGGCCGCCCGCAAACCCTTACACTGCCCTCTTCAGACCGCGTGCTCGGACGCGCTCGTTGCGGGCCTGACGCTGGAGAACGTCTTTGAGCGGCTCGAACTCGCCGCCCGTCCCCAGCAGCCGGCGCACCTGCAGACGGCCGTCTTTCGTTTCGCGCGCCAACACCTCGCCCAGCTGGCCGGCCTGAAGCCTTTCATCCAGTTCGCCCAGCAGCACCCGACCATCCTGAGCGCCGTGTGTGCGCTGGAGGAGCCTTCCCGCACCTGATGCGCATCATCCTCGTCTTCTTTTTCGTTCTCAGCCATTCACTCGTCTCTGTTCACTCGCTTTAACGCGGTCAATAAACGAATGTGTCATGCTCTTAATGGGTGAGGCAAGAGGCTATGCCTCTTTTGTATTGTTCTTCAAACTGCGGAAAGTTTAATTTCAAATACAATCAAACGTTTTGAATTAAACACATCGAGTGGCGTTGACATAAAGGTTGCGCCTGATCCTTCCGGAACGTCTTACTGCAAAATCTACGTTGTTTGCGCTTACTGTTCGACGTCGTCATCCGTGTACAAAACGAACATTTGCCAGTCGTTTTGGTACGACATTTGTTTTTATCACTTCGTTGATCTAACACCCGATAGTGCGTAATTTTATTGCACTTGTGTTCCGCCTACTACGTAGATCGAACGCTTGGTAGATCGTAAAAGTAGAAGTAAAAACCCATTTTGTGGCTCCAGACGCAATGCTGAACGTGTTAGTCGCTCGTCTCCTCCGCGCTCGATTCGTTCCATTCCGCCCCCAAATGGCGGCCAAGAAGTGCTCCGCCCACCGCCCATTTTTTGATGATTTGCTACCCGCATGTTTGTATTTAAACGCGGAACGTTCGCCGTTCCGCGTTGATTTAATCATGGAGTAAAGCCAGCTGCTCCCATCGTTCTTTCGGAGCGCGGTCGGAGAGTCCGGACGCTCCGCGTTCAAGCCGCCCTTATTCCGCCGAAGAGGCGGACGAGAGCCGTCCGGCCCTCGAGGCGAATGACCAACCGATTTCCCTTCGTCTCGGGCGTACACAACTTCTAAAGTTTTTCAAACACCCACGATTTACTGCATTTCGTCTTTTGCCGCGATTCGTAGGCACTGCTCCCTACATGTGCTGCTTCTTTTCGATTTTTTCCTGCTAAGCAGTCGACCGAAACCGTAACACAACACATTCAACGAAAAATTCTTTATATTCAACGCGTATCAATACAAACTTTACAACGTAAAGAGGAAAGGTCAGTTGTCCTTTATGTACTCGAGCGGTTCTTACAACGGGGCGGCGTTCTGCCCACACAACGCCGCGAGTTTGTCCGCCATATCAGTCACTTGAAGCACCAGCTGCCTAAAAAGAAAGTGGAATAAATGGATACATTTGTGAAGGACTCACTTTTGCGTCTCCTCCAGCTGGTCCAGCCGCATCTCATCCGCCCGGCGGTGCTCGCGCCGTTTCTTCCGCTGTTCCTGCTGATGATTGTGGACGGCCGCGATGACCGCGTCGACTTGTGCGTCGACAGGCTCCTGCTTCACTTGCGGCACGGCCGGCTGTTGGACGGGCCCCTGGGCAGCGTCGCCAGTTGCCGCCTGATTGGCGTTCGACGGTGCCTGAGCGGTCGGTTTCCGGCGGCGACGTCCAACGCGAGCAGCGACGGCCAACGTTCCGTTTCGGGCGCATCCTGCTTTGACGGCGACTGCGCGGCGAGCCCGGTATCTTTTGACCACGGGGAGTTCCGCGTGCTCAAAGTCGATCATCTGGGCGGACAGTCCACGCGTGATGCGACGCATGACGGCTGAACGGTGGCTGCAAAAAGCGAGAATCAATCAATGCTCGTGAAGGCGCTTCGGCAGCGTGCTCCCCGTTCGCCACGAATCCGTAACCCGACGTGTACACACGCGCAACTTCAAGAATGAGGAGCATGAAGTGCTGGACGACGGAAGAAAAGGAAACAATCGAAAGAACGAAAGGAGTGAAAAACAAGCGACTCGTTTGTCGACAGGTTCGCAGATCGAATGAGTGATGGTCGATCTTCCCAAGTCCCGGTTCAATAGAAAGCGGTTCACAGCTCGTCATCGCTTTGACCTGCGTTTGATTTCCAAAAGTTCCCGCGGTGCAGCGGACGCAACGAAAACAAAAGGCTTCTCACGCGCCCCCACCCCCAAGCCGTTGGTCGGGTCAATCGGAAGTACGCGGGCGGGCGCCAAAATGAACGCTGGCTGGAACTCGGCTGCGACTCACGTTGCTGTTAGTCGAGTTCGATGAGAACAAAAAACCGAGCTGTCATTCGAGCACTCCGCTCGTTCCCATGCCCCTGGGAGAACACAAAACGCGTCGCGCAATCAAATGCGCTTTCTCTTTGCGCCCTCCGCCAGGCGTTCGTTGGGAACGCGGTCGCATTCTTGACGGTACCGCGGGAAGAAGGCAAGCGAACAAAGATCATTTGAAAGAAAGACTAATTTAATTACCAGCGATCGTTCGTGCATAAACCAGAAATGAGGGCCAAATATGTACGCAGTGATCGCGCTTGTTCAGAAATAAAATGAGTAGCTGGTGAATGATCATTCGAAAGGAAATTCGTGAAATCTTGTCCGAAAATTGCAAGAAGTTCACCGCTTGGCCGGCCGAAGGAATGCAATGGAAAATCAAACACGAACGAAAGGAGTGGATCTTAGAGCGCGACGGTTGCAACCACGTAGCTCGCGCACGTCGGGCAGAACCGACCGGTTCCCTGCGTTTTGGCATTTCGTTTGACTTGCGCTCACTTGAAGAGTTTAGCCAAAAATATCACATGTTTGGCACAATAAAAAAACTTTCCGTTGTCGCCCCATCCTACGCATTTCTGGCTATCAAAAAAGGTCACTGGGTCGTTTTTTCATCAAGCATTCGCCGAACAGTTCTCGATTTTCTGCTCGCTTTGGCCACTGACCAGTTTTATAGCGCTGTTGTTTCTCTAAAATGCCATAGAAAGTGAAATGTTTGTGTACGTTTGTTCTTGAGAATCTTGAGGACATAACCGAGTAAAATTTCCAAGCTTTCTGACGTTTTTATTGGGACATCAACTAAGTTTTGACGCACGGAATTCTAAAATGGGGCGTTTCGGCCGATCGGTCGCGTCCGTACTCGGGCTGTTGCGCGTGTTTGTGCGGCATAACGCGTGCAAAATCGCGCACAGCGCTTTCATTCGTGATCTCGCTCGAATTCGGTCGCCGAATGCCAACCACAGGCTCTTGTCATTTCGTGCGTCGGAACATTGTTGACGCCCCAATACCAATGTAGCTGCATGTCCGAGCACAAAGCGGACACAGTAGAAAAGTGGGTTGGTTTATTGGGTGTGCATCGCGGTTGTCCAAACGACTGCCTCGTGCCTCGTGCGTCTCGCCGATATCGTCGGCGGACGCAGAAGCAGAAGCAGTGGTCGAGTGGAAGAGGGGAAACAGGCGAAGAAGCGGGGTTTAAATAGGCGGGCGGAGAGAAGAAGGCGGGCGAACGGCGGGCCACATGCCGCTGTTCCGGCCGCACGTCAGCAAGCAGGAAGAACGGTGCTTTTTATCCGCTTGGTCGCGGACACTGCAATTCGACTACCAGTTCAATTTGCTCGAAACATTCTTGTGACTGAGAACAAAAGAATGCCAAAGAGAAGGCGTGGGCCAACGGAAAGCTATCGTTCTGATTAATTGTGAAACTTTTGGAGGCGTTCCAGCTGACAGTGCTCCTGCTCGCTGCACTGATAGACTCAAATCTTATCAAACTTTCCGTTCGTGCAGGCCATGGGTGTGGGAGGAAGCTTTCGTCGTCAGCGAATCGGCCTGCAGCAGGAAGGAACGAGGTGAGGCGAGTGCCCGTTTCACATTCATCCAAGCTTTCGAATCGTAGGCGGGAGGTGCGGTAATTGTGCGGCAAAGTGAAAGGAAGCAATCGAATGGACGAACACGTGCGGGAGGTCGCCCTCTGCACTCGCAAGAATTGAGCAGACGAATGACCTACGCTTCGTTTGACTGCCGCCTGCCAGCATTCTCATCGACGACCAACTGGGTGTGCCGAGCGGCGGCGGACAACGCGAACTGAATATGGAAGACCGTAATGCCGATGTCCACGGGCACAACCGAGCGGACGGTGGTGGACGGATTCTAGCGGTTTTCTCTTAATTCAATCCACTAAATCATTCAATGGAAGCTTTCAGTTTCGAGAGACTGCCGCTGGTGTAAAAGAGAAACGGTGAGTGAGTGTTCTTGTTTTGTTGTGTTTTGGGTGAGGCATCGATCCTCCATTCACGTCAAACGAACGGCCCGCGATCACAACTCGCCGGCTTCAACGGCGTGTTGCATCGCGTTTTCTTGGACTAGCGACGAGGAGGTGAGAACGATCCGTTGAAAACCTTGTGGGCATTGTCGATCCATCATAATCGACCAGCGTGTGACGGCGCTTCGCGCCGTCCCCAGCTGGGCGTGTTGCTAGACTGGTGCGTATTGAATGCTTCTATGAACTCAACTACTTCTTAACAAACCTGCAAGTTTATTTCATTCTTGTAAGGACGGAAAAACGGATGTGAACAGCAAGAACCGCGTGCAACGCAGTCTTTGAGCCCGGCAACGCGCAGCGCTATCGACTACCCACGAACAACGGTGAACAGTTTGTTTTGCTCCTTGCAAGCAAAAAAGTGAGTGCTAATTGCGGCGTTCAAAGGAACCCCGTGCGAGCTGGAGTGCAAAACCCCACCACAGAATGGACAATTACCTACTCGTCGGAACCGAGCGTTTAAAAAATCTGAAACGGTGGTAAGAAAAGCAACTACGTGCTCGACATTTCTGCCAAGTTTCAGTAAGTTCCGTGTACGCGTGGCCTATCCCGCCCGTTTTTTGCGCCTTTCGAGGAGTCCGGTTCGTGTTAGCCGAGTGGCCAAATGGGCCAAGAACAACAACAAAATGCACACCATCGGAAAGCCCGCATTCTGCGCTTTGGAATGAGCCCATACACGTATTGTCACACCCTATAGCCGAGGAGAACGACGGGATTAAAATTCACTCGATTTTTCAAACCGTCACTCAAATTGCTTTCCATGAGCCTGAACTCCTGGTAACTCCCCCGAGGCCAAACGCGTGCTTAAAAGATGCGCAAGACCTTTTTCTAGATACGTTTTTTTTCGCCCGTCGAATAAAATTTCTGGAGGGAAGAACGGCGCGTTCGAGTGTGGACCTCTTCGATTTTCCGCTTGACTTCCGTGGATTCGGGCGATCACAACTTTCTTCAACGACATTTTCTGAGGCTGCAGTCAACAGATAAAATGTTCCTCGTTTCAAGGTGCATCTTTTCGTCCACAGGGCGGAAGGATTTGCACGGCCGAGCAGAACGGTACGGCGCGGAACGTTGGCACGGAACGTTGAACGTGCCCGCCGCCGGTCGAAATGCACATTTTCGTAAACCGCGCATATGAGTTCCTCTAGCCAGAAAAAATTTCAGCTCGATTGGAGCAAAGCGCAATTAGTTGAGGGGGCAAGTGGGACAAACAGACGCACAATTTCTCTCCCTTTCCGAGGGGAATATCCCGACCACTCAACCGCTCGCATCAAATTGAACGCGTTTGTTCCAATTCGTCTGTCAGTGTGAAGAGACGGCCGGATGGTCCGTCGGCAGCAGCAACGGAAGCCAGCGGTTGGATCGAAAAAACGGGGAGCGGATGTTTTCGATTGCCGTTGCCTTTGTGTGTTCGCTTGCTTCGGATCCTATCCGGCCGTTCGGCCGCCCGTTTCGCTGTCTGTCCGGGGATTTGCGTCGAGAGTCGAGGCCGATGACGACAGAAAAAGAGCAGGAAACCGTTAGAAAGCACTACAAGCGGAAGAAACTGCTCGGGAGTCCCAACTCACATGCAGGCGGCGATGGAAACGAACACAAGAAAAGAGGGAGAATCACGGCCGTTTGTTCGTCCCGGGCTTTGGCTCGGACGTCCACGACGACAGAATTGGACGACACAAGCCATAGGGTCTTCAACTGCAATTGAACGACGGGATGGAATGCAAAAAAGGCGTGACTCAACGCGTTAAAGGGCCGTAACGAGCAGCAGCACGTCGGATTGAAAGGACTAGAAGCTGCTTGCTCAACCGAAACCCCTCCTCGCCTGTTCGCCCATTCAAACAGCCAACTGGGCGGATTGCTAGCACGGCAAAGCAATTGCCGCGTTCGCTCGGAGTCTCTAATCCACGTCCACTCGTCTCAAAAGCAAGGACGCATAGAATTCCGATGACGCGGCCATCGATCATGCACTCGAAAGACGCGCCTTCATGAAAGCAGAACACAGTGATCGAATCCACTGCCTCGTCGCGCGTGCGGATGGGCCACTTCTGGAGTCAATTCCATCCGCATTCGTAGTGCTCTCGATCCAACGTTCACTCTGCACGCCCCGTCGCCATCTCACCGGTCAATTTCTGCTCACGAAGAACAGAAAACACATCACGGCACACCGGCCGTTCTCTTTTCTACTACCTCAGCAATCGTCTCTTCCATGATATGATCACCGACAGGGGGATTGGACGTCGGTCACTTTGAGGCCCGTTCACGCTTTCGATAAACATCCTGCTAGGTAAGTCGAATGCTCGCTGAGATCGATGATCGGACGTCGAAAGCGAGCGGAACTGATCTCTCTACTGGAAAGCTATCGTTGAAGTAAGCGGCGAGATGTTCTGCTCGTCTTATTCAACGGTTGATTACTACTCACCGCTTCTTTCTGCTCAAGCTTCCACACAACACGTGCTGGCCAGATGACGGATGCTGAACGAAAAGCATCCGGGGTCTTCTCCTTCTGCCTCGTGATGCACTCTCTTCATCCGCGTGCACGCGTGCAATATAGCGGAAAGCGAACGAGAACCATTGAAGGCCGATTAAAGCATCGGTTGCTGTCAGCAATATCGTTTTTGCACGAATCACGTCCACTCGGTGTCTTCCTGTTCGTTCAACCGAGAAGCTGTGTGAATGGCCCCATTCAACCAATCGGGCTGCATTGTTTGCACTCCCTTGCGGCCGCACGGACGGCGAGAATTGTTGATATTCTTTTGATTTCCGCTGAAATTCACGATAGAAAAGGAAGCGGTGAACGAATGATTGCTTTCTGCGTACGAAAAGAGAACAGGGGGAGTGCGTGTCTGTTGTTATTCATTTGTTGTGTCGAGTATTTGGGTGGCAAAACGAAATTGTTGGTTGATGGAGGCCGCCCGCCAGACCATCTATCAGTCGACTATCCTGCTGATCACGATTCGATGCCTACAGCGGCCTAGGACGATCGAAACAAACCCGACATCGAGGAGAGCGGGCGGCTGGCATGGATTTGCGCTGGCGGCCGATTAGGGGGTCAAACATGCACTCTTTGCACTCGCTGGCGGCCGCTTTTCCGCCGAATATGCAAGACGGGGTAGCGGAAAGTCACGAACGAGTGTTGAATGCCGCTGGCACCCACTCTCTCACGTTGACCGCCCTCATTCACGGCAAGAAGGTGGATTAAAGCCAGTCGCTGCGAAATAAAACCGCCGGCCACTCGCTCGTTTGCATTGATTGATGCACGGGCAAGTGGATTTCCGTCGCGTGTTCGGCGTCGACAATCGGAAAGCAACAGTCGAGTGATGTCAGCTGCTGATCTCTGAGAACAAAAAAAACAACAAACTGCGCAGGACACACCCGTCTTATCCTTTAGTCGACCAAAGCAGCAACAATTCAACGCGCTGTTCGATTTGCTGGAAGCTTTCCGTCAGTTGAGGGCGGATGGATGCCCATAGGTGGAATGCTCTCGTGTTAAGCAATTGTGAGGCTTTTTGAGGCGTTACAGCTGACACTTCTCCCGCTTGTCGCATCGATCGACTCGAATGTGATCGAGCTTTCCGAGGCGAAGCCCTCGTCGTGAACAAATGGGCCTGCAGTAGGAAGGAACGAGGAGAGGCGAGTGCCCGTTCCACGTTCAACCAAGCTTTGAAATCGAAGGCGGAAGTTGCGGTATTTGAACGGCAGAGTAAAAGAAAGCAACCGGATGGACGAACACGTGCGGGAGGTCGCCCTCTGCACTCGCAATAATTCCGCAGACGAATGAACTACGCTTTGTTTGACTACCGCCTGCCAAAATTGTGATCGACGGCCAATTGGAGGTGCCGAGCGGCAGGAGGAGAACCGGAAAACGCGAACACTGAATATGGAAGACCGTAATGCGGATGTCCACGGCCACGACCGAGTGGACGGTGGTGGACGGATTTCTAAAGGATTGAACGGAAGGAAGAATAGCTTTCAGACTCGTGAGGATGTCGGTTATATGAAAGAGAAGAGGCGAGTGTATGTTCTTGTTTTCTTGTTCTTCGGTTGAGGCATCGACCTTTCATTGACATCAAACGAACAACCCGCTGTCACAACTCGCCGGCTTCAACAACAGTCGGCGTGTTGCATCGAGGTACCGCGGACTAGCGAGGAGGAGATGAGAACGACCGGCCAAAAGCTTGTGGGCGTCTCCGATCCATCAAAATCAACCCGCCACTCGAATTGACAGCGGAAAGCTATCGTTTTTTTGACGAGTGAATGGATGCGACGGCTGGACCTCACCAAACGGAAAAGCTGACGATCAGCAGACGGCTGAATGAACAGCGAACGGAGCAAAGAACTCGAAAGCAATCGGCAATCACTGGAATACTCTCCGCAATCGAACGACTCGAGACAATGCAGCCAAGAAAGACGCCCGACAAGAACACGAATGAGCACACTCGCTTCTTCTTCCGCCTCGCTATCCACCGGAACCTTTCCGCACTGCTCGGCATTCGACGAGCATCCACCGCCGGGCAAGCTTGAATCGAATTGACGGGATGGATGCGGCGAGCAATAGGAATCGTTCCGACGGCTGCACGGACTGATCGAAGAACGGACGCTTTCTTCTTTGACATCCCATCGCTGCTGCAATCAGCCAACGGAAAGTAGAAGTGGATGGACCAAACTCGAATCCAACGAAAGCCAGCAATTATGAGCACCTGCCGTCGTCGACTTGATCGGGGTGTCATTCTGCCGATGCGCCGATCGCCGCCTGCCGTTGTGAGGTTTGCTTTTGTCAAGTGGGCGATAGAAGTACGCGGATATCCTTTTAGTTTACTACGGCCGGTCAGTTGGTTGCCCAATTGCGATGGGCGGACCTCGTCACATTCTTTCTGCTCTGGCCGTCCTCTCGCTCGCCCGGCCGGTCGGCGGGCACTCTTCCACTGCGTGCCTCGTGTGAAGAAGTTCACTCGTTTTCTCCGTGCGGATGACTGATTTAGATTCACTTCGACCGTTTCCTCTTGCCCGCGACTTCCTCGCAATGCCATCTGTCAGTGGGCTTCCGACCACCAACAACGCGCTTTTGCGGCGATTTCGTTTATGCTCAACAGCTGGTGCCCCAAAGCCGTTCTCCACGAGCAGAAGCAGCCATTCATGGCAGGACCCCGTCCACTGAAACGCATCAAATTGAGTAGCACAGTGTCACGTGCGTGATGAAAGAAAAAGGGGTGACAAATAGCCGCCCGCAGGGCGGCGATTTGGTTTTGGTTTGATTGATAGAATCCCGATAGCGCGCGAGCGGAAGAAGCGGAAAAACCCGCCTGGAGTGATCAAAACCGATCGGCAACTGCATTCCGCGCCAGCATCCGGGATCGAGTGATGGAAAAGGAAAAAAATGGGCGCAAAAGCGTGTATAAATTCGGGGATAGCTTCCCACTCGTCGGTTCGACTCCTTGTGCAACTTCAACATTTGTGGTTGTTGTCGTCCCTCCCTCCTCATTCGTGTACTGTACCGTCGACACATATAAACGACAAGAGAGAATCCAATTTCATATGTGAGACGGCAGAGAGAAGCCTTCTGCCACTTACAACAGCAAGCGGCAAAGGGCGCGCCACCGCCTACATCCCCTTCCCGCCAAAACCAGCCTGCTACTTTGAGCGCTCATTTCTTTTCTGACTTGTTTCTTCTAATTGATTTGAGCAACCGGAAATAAACTGTTGGTGTTTGCGTTGTGCGAGGTTCATTGCGAGGATTAAACGGAAGATATCAAAGGAAACTAGTGGAAGGAAACGGAACAAAGAGTGTTTGGAGAAAGCGGCAAAAGAATGGAGGGCAAAAGATGGCTTGTATTAGGAGAGAAAAAAACAGTTTGACGTGAGTGAATCAATGTATATCCGAAAAAAAGAGCTTTTTCAAGCAAGAACGGAGAGAAAAATGAGTGGAGAAAGAGCGAGAACAAGCACGCAGTCAATCGTATTCGTGTTCTTCGTCCATCGGTGACCGTTCTCGTCAGCTGATAGCAAAAAATCGTCATTCGGGTAAGAAAGGAAAAAAGCGAACCTGTACGGCGGCATGTGCGGTACGAACTTCGGGAACTCGGCAAGCGGCTCGACGCTCCCCTCTTCGGCCACCACTTTCAGCCTGTAGTTTTTGATCGCCGCGTAGACGCGCGCGTAAGGTGGCATTTGGCGGCGTTTCGCGGTCGAGAGAACGTCCCACAGGGCGGCAAAAAGCGTGCCGCCCGCCGGCCGTCGCGTCCAAATTTGCTGCTTTTGCTTGAAAATCGCGTCCTCATTGTCCGCTTCGAAGTGGTTTATGCACAACGAAACACCCAGCAGTTTGCCGGCCACGTAGCACAGCCGCTCCACGTCGTCGAACAGGGCAAGGGTCTGCTAACGCACAGAATTAGATAGAATGGAGTGAGCGGACGAACCGAGAGGCAGTGGGCGCCACGAGCAAGCATTTGGATCGAGCCACGAAGTTTGCTGAAAAAAACGTAGGAAATGAGGGAAGTAGGAGAAAAGACTCACTGCCGAATGTGCGATTTGTTTGCAAAGTCGACCTCTTCGATCAAATGCCACGAAAAGAAACGCGCCAGTCCGAAGTCAATCGCTTTGACGCGAATGCCGCCCGGATTGTGGTCCCGGCAGAAGCAGAAATTGTCCAGCTTCACGTCCACCAGCAGAATGTTCTTCGAATGGACGGCTTGCAGGCAGCGGAACAACTGAAATTTGTTTTCATTCGAACGATCTGCACGGGGTGCTCACCTCTTCGACCAGCGTGCAGGTCGACTGGGCGCTCAGCTTGCGGTCCTTCTTCTGCAGCACGCATTGAACGTCGTGACCCAGCCGCTCCATCACGAGCATCAATTCGCGGTCGTTGACTCGAACGAGATCGCAGAAAAAGGGCGTCCGCTTGCATCCGACGAACGTCAAAAAGCTGAGGACGGTTGCCTGAAGAAACGAAAGGAAGAAGAAAACGAAGAGAGTACTCACCTCGTGCACTAGCATTTCCTCGTGCCGCTGCAATCTCGCCTCGTTGCTGTCCGTCGGACAGAAAGCGATCTTCCCCGCACGATCTCGCAGGTTCTGGTCCAGCAGTGCGTAGGTGGAGCCTAGACGACGGAAGGAGTGAGTGGAGTTGAGGGTATCGAACCGAATCCTCCGCATTGGATCCAGTCGACTACCACGTAGTCCCAGTTCGGAACTCGATCACCGAACGGGCGTCCATCGGGCAAGTGCACGCTTTTGCGCCCAGAACTCCAAAAGACGGCCGACTCCATGGTGATGATCCTTGCGAACGGTAGCTCTGGAGCGGCTGCGGGGGGAGAGTTGCGCGGGACGCTGTTGGGACGAGACGAGCGGAAATCGAGCGAACGACGCGAATGAGGGCGAGGCGGCGGAAAGGCCGAGGCAAGGCCAAAATAGTGCTAGGGTCCGAGGGATTTGAAAGGCCGGCGGCCGACTTCAGGCAAGGAACCTAAACGAACGGATATAAAGGGGCATCGATCGCCACCCACACGATCAGGAAGGACAAGCGTTCAAGGCGGACGAAGAACTGCGGTTCGAGGCGCGAGTCGGGGATCGAGCGAAAATCAGCCGACATGAAACGAATCGAACAAAAAACCTTACTTTCAGGCGAGTCGGCGTGCACTCGGAACGGTCGATAGGGCCGTTGGACGGCTTCTGGCTGGGATTTGCCAGCCTTCGTAGCTGAAAGGTGGATGGGCTTGAAAAAGACGGGGAAATGTTGCGCGATCGGTGGAATTTCGTCCGAAAAGAACGTCTTGATGACGAAAACGGCGAGATTTTGCGGAGAATTCGATTTTCAACGAAAATTCGAGCGAGATTCTGAGAATAACGCGCCCGTCGGGTGGTCGACGCAAAGAGAGACAAAGAGCTGCGCGCGCTGTCTAAACGCCACGCCTGCCCCGTGTTTGAATTGAAACGGTGAGAGAGATTCGGTGCGGGACGAGACTCCCTGCTCGACTGGCCTTTCACAAAATTGCAATCAACACTATTTGCTTCTTCGATTCTCAACCCTTTTTCTTCAACTTCTGCCCGCACTTTCCACTGGTTATTAGAGTGTTTACTATGCGGCTTGTCGCGCACAAACAGGAAACAAGGAAGCAAAACACACTGCTCTCTGCGACCGCCACCTCGCCGTTCAGCGGAACTTGGCGGGCGAGACAATCAATTTGTAGACTCGCTGCTTTATCGACGGCGGCTCGTCATTGAGCGGAAAGAACTCAGTTTCGGACCAAATTGGCAAAAAACCAGGAATCCAAAAACTCAATTCGCTATGTCCGTTAGTCAGTTACGCAAAATGGTGCAAAACGGAAGCTTTTATACCATTTTGTAGAGTTTTTAACGCTGATTCCAAAACTGCCACCCGTTTTCCCATATCTTTATCCGTTCTCGAGTTTTTTTTCGATTTGAAAGTGCGAAAAATCGCTGCGGGCGGACGGGAGGTCGGTTTGCGCCACCACCGGGCAGCAAGAGGTCAAAAGTCGCCAGCGAGCAAAGGTTAAGCAAAAGTCGTTTTGTGAGTCAAGGTTGCTGTGGTACAGCCGAACGTGATGTACCGTGAATGTTCAAATTTCTTCTCAAAACTCAAAAAACACCTATCGGAACAGATCGTGACCCAAGGCCGCGATTCCGCTGGTACTCCTCACCCCTACCGCTCCAAAAGCGCCAAGCCCCAAAACTTTTTTAACTGCTACATTGGAATGGCGAACTTCTCGTCGTTCCAAAAGGAATCGTTCTCTTCTTCAAGGAACTTGGCCGTCGGCTCGTGCACCATCTCGAGCCCATCCTCGCTTAAGTCAAACGGAAAAGAGAAGACTTGGTCGAAGACGGTGCGGCCTGAACAACTAAAGAAATTGACGTGTGGCTGAAGAAGACAAACCGCGGAAGAAATTCATGACAAACGATTTGGACCCGGCGATCCGCTTCTCGCTCTTTCGGACGGTCGCCAGGTATTCCGTCGGCTTTTTCACCGTGTCCGCCGACGCATGGGCCACTTCCCTGCAGGCTAGGAGTGAAAAAAACGGAAAGGAGTACTTGAGCCGTGGGGCACACCCGCAGGCCCACCGAGACACGGCCAATCTTTACCGCCAGCATTTCGCGCGACTGGACGAGCGACCTGCAAATTTGAGACGGATGGACGGTGAAGGAAGGAAACGCTGAAAAAATACAGAATCGACTACAACACCCGCAAATGGCCACTGATCACTCGGCCACTTCCGAGTGGCGATTAATCGGGCGGGCGGGCGTGCGGCGGCGAACAGACGTAAACACACGCGTTCGCCGTACTTTGTACCCGCCGCCCAACGGGCCGCACAAGGCGGCCGGGCGGGCAGAAAATACGTGAAAATAGTGAACGAAAAACTGCACTCACTTTCGTTAACATCCAACGGGTGTTGCTTCTTGCTTTTTTTGCAAATTAAGTTTATTCTTGTTATGAAAAACTTCACATTAAACGAAACAGAGTGAGTAAGATTACTGAGGGAAAGGAGGGTCACGAGTTTCGCGTTCGTTTTGCGGGGATCGGAACCTCGAATTCTGGAAGCAGTAGAGATTAGGGGCCATTTGAGAAAGAAAACGAACGGTTGAGGCCGTCGGTGGCCGACAGGGACATCAGGACTTTGTTCACGAGCCGCGGGTGTTCGGTGAGCATGTTCTCCCACTCGGGCGTCTGAAAGGAAGGAATCATTCATTGCAACGACGAAAAGAACTCGCTTTGATCAGAATCGACAGATTCTGCGAGGCGAACTCGAGAGCGGCGTCCTTCAGCTCGTTTGCAGAGTGGATATCGGCGACCACGAGCGTCTTGCACACGTTCTCGTTCTTCATCGTCTGTCGGAGGCTCTTCGCCGCCATCTCCTTGAGCAGGCCCATTTGGAAGCGGTCGGCGAGGCCGAGAATCTCCGCAGCCATTGCGACCTTCTCTTTGTTTGAGGCGGGCGCTTGACCGGTGTAGAGGAACAAAAGAAGCTCGTCGACGTCCTCGTCAAAACCGAGAAACAAAGCGAGAATCGTGTTTGAATTTAAGACCGCAAAGTCGTTCACGTGTTAAATCCCGCCGTTCGTCCCGCCCACTTTCCCCGTCACCGTTCTTCCCGCTGGCCGCTCGTTTGCCAGTCGATGGACGCGCCGTCTCCGTGCCCACTGGTCCCCTTTCTGTTGTGACTCGTAGCTTAGCCTCGTGAATGAATCAAGTAGTCATGAACGGGTGCACGGTTAATTGACGACCCAATGCATTAAAGTAATTCTTTCGGGTGGCGTGCCAAGGTTTTTAACTCACGCGGCATCGTGGATTCAACAATTGAGGGAAGAAAAGGTACACTGCAGCAGGCGTAAACGAACGAGTTCTTCAGCTCGTGCCGCTCGTGCTTCGGCGGCAGCACACGTTTGACCGTCAGCTTCGACTTCTTCCCTGCCACCCGAGCAGAACGGCGGACGAGCGGACCAATGACCGCCGTTTTCCCGCAGTTCGCACACGCGCAAATGTCGGCGGAAGAGAGCTGGACGATCGGCGACGTCGCCGCAGTCAGCTTCCGTTTGCGGCTATCTCGGTCACCACCGAGATGCTTTGCACGTGAATTCTCTTCCTTTAATTAAAGCCTTCTTCCTCCTAATTAGCCTATTCCTTCACCTTATCGGCGCTCTTAAAGCGCCGCGACTAGCCGGCGCCCGTCTTTCCGTGCGTTTAATTAAGAATTCCAGCCCGTTCGTTCCCCTTTTATCACCTCTTTTATAAACGCGCCGAACGGGCGAACGGGGTTTTTTACTTCCTTTTTTCCCTCTTCTCCCATTCCAATCAACCGTAATTGTGATCAGTCATCCCGAATAAACCCTAACGAAGAATCGGATCGGTTTATTCACTGAGAGTCGATAGATGAATGCCCGTCGTCCAAAGCGGCGATAAATGCGACGGCTCGCCTCGGCCACAACACTCGGCTGAAAGCGGCACAAAATGAGTCAGTGGCGAAATTGTGAGAAATAATTGCAACGAAACAAGGCGGGATGCTCGAACAGGATCGAAATCCACGCACAGAAATTGGCTGCTGGTTTGGAACATTCGACGAGCAAACAGCTATCCAAAAACCACAAGTCGACGGAAATTTGCAGGAAAAGAAGCGAAAGGCTGACAAAAATCGGCGACCGGGCGGCTGGACCTGCCTCTGTCTTGCGGAGTCATTTGACACTGCTGACGAAAGGGCAGTCATGTCTGCGAAGGCCTTCCGTGAGTCACCGCTTGCCGGCGGGAAAGAGCGTCCGTGCTTGAGCTATTTCTTTTTTCTGCGTGAACAGCAACAACAACAAAAACGACGGACCTTGATTGCGAGCCGAACGTGAAACGACGAGTAAGGAAAGACCGGAATACGAAAGATCGGAAACGTAGTTGGAAAGCAGCAGAGCTTCCTGGGGCCGTAACACAACTTTTCGCTGGGCAAACTCGCGAATTTTCCTTAAAATTCAACTCTGCCCTCGGGCACAGCAGCCCGTTTTGCCGCTTCGACTTCTTGCTAATGGCGTCTTCAATCGAACCCAATTTAACGTGTTTATTTCTGCAGACACAGACGAACAAAAGCGAAAAAAACATGACGGAGCTCATTCGAGGCTGCACACCGGAATGGGCTCCATGCCCTCGTACGCGCTCGGGAAGAACTTCTTCTGCAGAACGGCGCCCGACTTTTTCGCATTGGGCTGCTTTTGGGCCTTGAAAGCCGCGTCGACGAGCTCGTGTATCACTTCGTCCACATCGACACCCTCGTGAAGCTTTCGCACGGCGACAAAACTCTGGCAGAATAGCGAGTCCGGATTCCTGAAGTAGAAGTGAAATAAGGGATAGAAACAGGAAACGGAACCGGAACATCCGCCTTTCGATCTTGAAGCGTTCGACCGTTTGGCCATTAACATTTAGCGGCAAAGCTTTCCGTCTGCAAATCGCGAGGCTGTCTTTGCCGCCGTCGTCGGAATTCGTGATGACGGCAACGTCGTCGATCTCTGGCGCTTCAATCGGCACCACCTCCCATTTCTTCTGCTCCATGTTGCAGCGGAAAAGAAGCTCGCCGTTGTCCATTTTAACGCCTTGCGCGTAGATCCGACCGGAGGGGCTGAAACGGTACCAGAAACGAAGCTGAAACGAGTAAAAACGGCATCAAGAAGAGAACAAAGGAGCGAACGTCGTTACCCAAATCCATTCCGTCGAGCTTGTGCTTCGTCCACTTGGGCTCGGTCAGCGAGTAGAATTGCAGAACGTGCGGGCTATCTTCGTGGATCGCAAGGAGCTCGCGCCCGTCTGCGCTCAGGTGAGCTTCATGCTTGCGTTCTTCCGATTCGCGGTACGGGCGCCCTGCCGTGCCCACAACCACAGCCTGCGCCTCGTCGATGTCGATGGTGAGGAAAACGATCGGGCCGCTCCAATCACCGTGAACGACCGTCCGTTTTACCCTCACGTTTTCGCCGATGATCTCCACAACGGCGAAAGCGGAGATCTCGCCATCGTTGGCCCGATGCAGAAGAATCCGCTCGTAGTCGTCGCCTTCCTTCGTGAGTCGCAGCATGTGCAGTTCATTCTGCTGGCCCTCCCAAATGAAAATTGAAACGAGCATCGCGTACGGGCTCACAATCGCCAGGTTCATGACGTAAGTTCCGTCATACCATTCGGTTCGCGGCTTGAGCAGCCTGTAAAGGAGTGTCAATGACAAAAATAGCATGATAAACAGCGTACTTGTAAGAGTTCCGCAGGCAGTCCACGAGCAGGAGGTCTTTTTGTTCGGAGAACCTGTACATGAAGTGGCCGTCCAGCAACCACTGGGGCTCCTCCAAAAGCTGGAAACACATCAAGAGGAATTCAATAAACGAATGAAATCAACGTACCCCGTAAGTCTCGTAAACGGCTGAGTTCTTCGAGCACTGCCGCTCATGGTTCAACGGTCGCGGGAGCAGTTTTGGCTTATTCTCCGCCAACCGAGCGGAGCGGCGGGCGAGCGGGCGCGAGACGGCCGTCTTCCAGCACTCCGGGCAGCAGCAGACCTGCGACGACGAGAGCTGCACAATCGGCGAGTTTGCGGCGGTCAACTTCAGCTTGCGCCGGGAGGTGCGACGGTTGACTTCGGCCATGATTCAGGAAAACGGGGAGAAATTAGTGAAAGGAGAAAACCACGCGGAAAACTTGAAAAAGACAGAAGTCGGTAACTCGTTTCCAACACACCGACCAGCAAATGCAGTGCGTGAAGCACAAGAATCGACTGACGATTGGAACTGAAGGAGCGAATTACGAAAGAAAACCGACGCGCGGATGAACGCTCCCACGCCTCTGCGCTGTCGTTTGACCCAGCTGTGAGAAAAGGTCACGTGTACAGGTCCGTTTTATGGTTGCCGCTTGGAGAGAGTGCTTTTGAAAGAGCGATAAGTGGGCAGTGTGAGGGAAAGAGCATCGCGCTTCGTGCGCAATCCGTGTGAGTGATGAGGGGTCATTGGAGGGCTGCAGGTCGAGAGAAGTCAGGTGGCGGCGTCTTCTCTTCTACTTCTTCAACTCTTGCAATGGACAAAGAGACTGCTTTCAACCAACGAGTGCTATGGAATTGACGGACTGTCCGTGTTCCTCACACCTCTTCCACCCTTCCTATCGGATCGAAAGCAAACTGTTTATTGATGTGGAAAGAAAATTTCTGAAAAGCCATCGGCCTGATGCAAATTTTCGCCAGTGGAAAACCGCGTGGTCAACAGTGATTTCCCGATACCGATACCGATACCATACCGATACCGATACCATACCTGGTATTGGAATCGGTATGGTATCGATCAAAATTTCGTGGTATGGTATCGGTATTGGTATCGAATCAAGCGATACTCAACCGATACCTCTTACACTAGGTAAAATGACCAAACCCGTCGAATTTGACTGGATTAAGCGGGATAATCGTTGCCAAAGCCGCGGACGTTGCTTTCGACACGAATGTTGTTGCCAAAACGAAATGCCAACCAGCTTTCTTCCGTCTTGCCGGCGGAATTTGGACGGTTTATTGCTTTTGCAATCGTTTATACGTGCCGCGTTTTGTTCCAATGTTCATTCGGGTTGTTTTTAGGAGCCATGGCGCCGCCAGCTTCCTTTGTTTGGGACTACTTCACGAAGACGGTCGATGGCATGAATTGCAACGTGGTGGCCTGCGCGAAGACTCTCACGGGATTCGTCTCTTCGAACGCTGTGAAACATCTCCGAGTGCATCATTCCGAGCTCTACAAGGAGTACGAAAAGAAGATGGCCAAGCGGTCGATTGCTCCGTCGCCATCGAGCAACAACAACGCGGAGACGACCAGCAAAAGCCGAAGAATCCGATGGGCAGCTTCTTCGTCCAAATGAGCGAAAAGGAGTGAGTTCTCGGCTTCTTTCCTTGCTGTTTTTATTTCGATTGTGTTCATGAAGCGGCTTTGATCTGATCAGCACGCAGCAGCGGAAGGAGCTCGAGCTGATGTCCGAACTGCTGACCCCATTTCTCAAGGCGATCGACCTCCTGCAATCGGAGAACATCTGCACCTCGTCGCTCGTTTTCGGGAAGCTCAAGTCGTTGATCAGGCACTGCGAGAAGACCGCAGAGAAGCCGTCTTTTGTCTCGGAAGCCGCCGCCGAACTGGGCGCTCGACTTCATTCTCGCTTCGACAAGTTCTTGGATCCCCGAGCCCCGGACTTCCAGCCGGCTTTTGTTCTTGCCGCTTTGATGGACCCGACCAAAGCCTTCTTGCTCGACATCAAAAAGTCCGATTTGGCCGCCCTTCTCAACTCCCTCATGGACGGCGACGAAGAGCGGGAGCTCAGCAAGAGTCTGGAAGACGCTTCGCTCGAGGAGATCGACGAGCCGGAGGATCCGTAGGAGAAGCAAATGCGGCTGAGGCGGAAGGTCTCCGATCAACAGAACGCCCTCCAAAGTGACCAACTCGCCCGCATCAACGACTACGTCAAGTTCGCCGTCGAATCAAAATGCAAGGAGGAGGAACTGAAGTGCCGTCCTGCCGCCTACTGGACTTCGACGGGAAAACAGGAATTTGTGAGTGCTTCTTTCTGTCTTCCTTCCATTCATTGCTTTCTTTCAGCCGACCCTGCTGCCGTTGGCCCGCAAATTCCTGGGAATGAAGGCAACGTCGGCTGGCATCGAGCGGATCTTCTCTTTGGCCGGGATGGCCACGAAGTCCTACAAGAACCGGACGGAATTCGAGCTCTTGAACGACCGCCTGCTCGTCTTCTGCAACCGAGAGGAGTACAAACGATCCACCACTTAAACGCCATGACTTGACGTGAACCTTTGCTCGTTGCTTTAATTTATTTGCCGATTTACCGCCCGTTTTGCTCATAAACAGAAATTTCCGAGTATCGAATGGAAGTATGGTATGGTATCGGGTATCGATCGAAAATTCGTGGTATGGTATCGGTATCGGTATCGGTCAAAAATCGGCTGACCAAAGTATCGAGGTATCGGTATCGGAACGAAATCAGGTATCGGGAAATCACTGGTGGTCAAGGCGCATTTGCGGAAAACTGCCGGCCATTTCCGCTCATTTGCCACTCGACCACTCGGTCTTCCACGCGGAGGAATCTGCATGAGAGGTACGGGTTTTCAGACATTTTTTTCCAGCTCAATACTCGCGGGCACTCCACCCGACTGCGGGAAACGAATGCACGAAACGATTGAAACGGATGCTTGCCGCGCCCGGTTCAACAGCAAGCGGAGACTACTTGCTCTGTTTTCCTTCATTTGAATGACTACTCGGTTTGAACGCGAGTTAATTCCAGGGATAATCTTTTGTCGCTTGCATCACTGATTTTAATATGCACAGCGTGCAAGGTTCACCAACAAACACAGTTAGAAGACCGAAAGACGAGTGTTCTTACCGTCGCGTCGTCGTTGTGAACGCTTTTTAAGTTTTCATGTCTGATTGGACGTGTACGCTGTGAATTGGAAAAGCGAACAAACAGGCTGAGCTGGATAAGTGGACTTCTATGGCTGCAAGCGCGTGCGGCATCTCAAAAAAAAGATGATAATTTGATTTCTGTCACCATCTGGCCGCTACGTGTTGTCGGGAAGCTTGAGCAGAAAGAAACGGCGAATAGCTATTGATCGTTGAGGAGGGCGAGCAAAACATCACGCGATCACCCCAACGATAGCTTTCCGGTAGTTTTGCTATGCTTTCGTGACAATTCGACCACTCTGGACGTTGTGAGCGGAAACACCAGAGTCCGCAAGGAACCCACAGCGAGTGAAAGAAACTGAAGGACGAGAGGGATGATTGAGTGCGAGGACGGGTGATCGTTAAATACGGCCATCAATGTCAATCCGCCGGCGATTTACGTAGAGAGGCGATTAGGGGAGATCGTGAAAAAGCTAACCGGGCGGCTCGTCAAAAGCTTCCGGCGCGTCTTGAGTCTCCCCGACCGCCAAGGTCTTTGCGGTCGACAAACTCGGCTTTCTGTCATGGACTTGCTTCATCACGCTTTCCGTTCAGTTCGTGTTCGATGCGGAGCTCTAAGAAATGATCGTTGCGGGCATGCGCGCGCACACCGTCTACCAGGACGCATGGCCGGCCTACTCCAAGGAGATCCTTTGGTTCTGCTCCTTCACGGAGAGCCTCACGACGAGCAGAAGCGGCATTCTAGCAGTTTGTGCCCACAAGCGGACAGGCGCGTCTTTACTCTGCATTCGCCTTGATCTCTTACCGGAACAAATGGTTTGACATCGCACGCAAGAACACGTGACGTCTTGCCGCTCGTTGCTTGTGACTTGATCGTTCGGTTCTGTTTCGTTTCAACGCCAACAGTCTGGAGCTGCCTTTATACTTCTCAAAAGAGATTCGCGAGTCCGTCTGCTCAATTGATGGAATGCGATCGTACCGCATTGGAGTTCGCTTGATCGCCCGACCATCATCCTTCCGTAAATTACTTTCCTTGATTGTTGTTCTCCACGCACCGTTCTTTTTATGCTCGCTAGGCCACCGATCAATACTAGCGGGTCGGATCGAAAGACGCAAAAAGAATCGCTTCGAAATTACTCGTCAGAAATGATTGTTCTGTTCACCATTAGACGAACGAACTTGTGCGGGGTCGGCGGTGTAAACGAAATCGAACTTTCCATTGGGGCAACGGACGAGAAATTTTATTGCATTTGTTAGCTTGCAAGTAAACGAGCAAGGAAGCCGGCCGGAACTGCCCAGCGAGTTGGGTGAGTCGAACTGCCGGGCGAGATGGGAGAGTCGATGGAGTCGTAAAGTGGGACAAGTCAGCTGTCAGATTGCCGAGTCGGCGAGTAGCGTGCGGTCCGAGTAGCCAGTTGATAACTCTACTGCCCCCGGTGTTTACTCGATTGGTTTCCTTGGTTTTTGTTGCGTTGGCTGTCGATCCCCGCTCCTCCGCTGAACATTTTGTATCCACGAACTTCAGCCAAAAGGAGAAAACACGCCTGTCTTCTGCCATCAACTCGGAACACTTGGCCGTCACTGCTGGCTCGAATTGGCACCCAACTGAGCGGCGAGGGCAACGCGACCCGCCGGGTCCAAAGTCCGCTTTTTGCCCGCCGCCAATCGATTGCTGCGCGCGGCCTGCTGTCGCCTTGCGCGCGCTCAGCGGACGCCCCACCCGACCGGCGGTTACTCAATCAAACGGGCTTCCTTCTTTGGGCTTTTTCTCCCGCTTGGAATGAAAGAGCAGCGCGAATTTCAGTTCGCATTCAAGCTTTCCGGGTGCAATCTTGTGCTGTAAATCCACCCACCTCGTTCGTTTCTGAATTCTCAACAGCCCTCTTTTTCTTCTGCCGGTTGAGCAGCAAATTTCTTACAGCTTTTGGCCGAAATTTCACCAATTTTCGTTTCAATTACCGTCCGTTACTCGTTTTATTCTTTACAAACGCGATCAATGCGTACTTTTCGTGCGAAATTCGATGGGAAGTGGTTGGGCGGACGAATGAACGAACGATTTCTTCGGAGATTTCTGCCATATTTCCGGCTTTCCGCGTGTTTTTGTGTGGATTTATGTGTTCGGATTCCGTTCAGTTGCATTGTTGTGTACCCGTTTCAAATCTTCTTGATTTCAGTAAGCACAAACGGCCGTCCGTTCGCTAAACGTACAAGCCCGCTGGCAGCTCCAAGTACCGCCGCGTCCTTTGATTGGTGGACGTGTTCGACGAGGCCATGTGAGCTCCGTTCTTTCGTTGTTTATTTCCGCCATCGTCTGCAGGACGCTCAGACCAGTCGGGCGGCTCTTTGTGATCCGTCGCTTGCTCATCCGGTCTCCCGGCCGTCCGCCAAGTGACGCCATCGGCGTCGTCGGTCACCCACATTGCCGAAGAACTCATCCGACTCGTGTCCAGGTCTGTCTGGGCTGATGGCCCGAGCGACGGGGGAGGCGGCGCGGGCGGCCGTTTGGCCTCGAAAGTTGCGGTCGGACACCCCCGTCTAGGTTAGTCTTGACTGATGGCGGGGATCCGGCTGCTGCGACGAAAGGCAGACGACTGGCGGTCGATCGAGGCAGTGCGGGGAGCTTGGCGAACAGCCCGAACGACAGGAGAACGTCGTAGAAGCCGCGAATCGATGAATGGCGGCCGACTGGCAGTTGAATGAGGAAGCCGCGGCTCTCATCACTTCGACTTTTTTGCCCGAGTGGCACGCTGCGAAGCCGACGACAACCGCTTGCTGGACCCTTTGAGTTCATTGATGACACGTGCAGGTTTGTGGAGAACCGCGCCATCGCCGCGGTAAATATGCGAATAAAACGATTCCCGTATTTACAACCGTTCTTTCAGAAAAAGGACTCCATCGAACTTGAGACGCTGGCCACGCGGACTGCCCACCCCGCAAACATCCTTTCGAGAACACCTGCCGTCCTCTGCTCACGAGTGCCTGCCCGACGAGAAGCCGAGAGTCCAACGCTCGTTTTCGATCGTCCATTCTATTGCTTTGTCTGTTCGTTGTATTGTTTGGCATGTGCGTTTAAGTGGGTCGGCGGTCGCTGGAGTCGCCTAAAGCGCTCGCGGCCGCACCATTGACGCCGCCCACCGCCACCTAGGCCATTCTGCGGAACACCGCGACGGGGCGGTTTCTCGCGAAGCATTTCACCGGGAGCTCCCGCTTGTCGGGTCGAACGCGTGTGTCGTTGGGATTAGAGGTGGGGACGTGATTGCCGGAGTGGCTGCGCTCCTGCGTCAATGAAGTGCTCTGCGAACGTTGATCATTGAGTCGTCGATGACGTCCGCAAATCGTCGTGGTTGCAGGAAGCAGACAAAGGTCGTCCTTTTCGTTCTTTTGTCGCATCGGTGAAAAAAGCCGAAGAGCTCCCTGATTCTGTCCGCCGTTTCGTGGCCTCCTTCTGCACAACAGCGATGAGATGTTTGTCCGGCGTGTGGAGTTGTGTCTAAGATGCCTGCAATCGGCTCATCCCGCCCGTCGGTTACGTACGACTCGTAGTCACGACCAAGTCAAACGGAAAGCTTGCCGCTTGTGCTTGGAGGCGGACGAGTGTTCCTAGCAGTTTATTGCGTAACGATACTGGCGGCAATCTAGGAATCCCCGAAAAGTCGGAATTGGGAGCTCGCGTGCTGTCCTTGAGTTCTGGAACACGCCGAAAGGGGGATTAGAGAGGAGTTTATTGGACGAAACAAGAGACAAAGAGGGGAGAAAGGGGGATTACCGTGCGTTACCTATCCTGATGCGATGCCGTCCGTAGGCGGGCTTGCGGGGTGGCGTGGAGCCGGGAGCCGAGCGGGAGCCGATCCCGAGGGCGAGAGAGCGGGACCGACCGCTTCCTGAGACCGGCGCGGAGCAGGACTGGCGAGAGAGAGGCGAGTGGGAGATGAGGGCGAGTGGACGAGTGGGATTTGCATGGGAGGGCGCTTACACTACTCGCTCGAGAGCATATGAACAGAAAAGAAGGGAGAGCAAAGGGAAGAAGCGGGCGTTTCGTTACGGGCGCCTAAATAACGAGCGCGGCAACTTGTTTGGTCATAAAGAGAACCAGCAGTAGACGGTTAAACAGAATCACCCCATTAAAAAGGCGCAGTGCAAAAGGCGCCCGGCCGCTTTTGACCTCTAGACTTTCTTGTACCCTATTTCCGGCACCTTCTCGCCCCTTGCAAATCCGCCCAGCTCAAGTTCGGCGCCCGATTAAACAACTTTGCCGTTTAATAAAATACGCTACGCTAGGGGCCCTACCGGAAAAGGTTTCTGTACGGTAGGTCTATCGGACTGTAAAAAGTCATCCCTAACGACGTTGCTGGGTTTTATTGCACTTTAGGCGTCCATTCGTTTTTTGGGCGTCCATTGAAAAAATAGGCGTCCAATCGACTTTTGGGCGTCCATTCAACTTTTGGGCGTCCATTGGAAAAATCGTGTTTTTCGTCAATTCGCCCGCGCGTTTTCGCCCGCGCATGATTTGTTCGCGCACGATCCGTTCGCACGCGCAGGCCACGCCGTCGTCCGTTCATTAAGTTTTGCTGCTTGACATGGTGCTGCGACATTTGCGGCCGGAAAGTTACGGCGCGACAGTTGCGGCCGACACTTGTGGCCCAAATAGTAAACAAGGAAACAGAGTAAAACTCTGAAAAAACGAGTTTTACAGCAACACACACCCTTTTTGCTCCTTTATACGCCCCTTATTTTTGTTCATTTGAAGCTTGAATTGAGGTAAAACTTTATCTAGAACACTAATACCAAATTTAAACTGGGGCGTAATTGGGCCGCAAGTGTCGGCCGCAAATGTCGCGCCGCAAATGTCTGGCCGTAACTGTCGTGTAACCCTTGGCATTTATTTTATTGCACTCTATCTTGACTTTCCGTATAGTTACTAACTAGAAACAAGCGATTGATGACGATATACGAGGTGTGCGCGGGCAGATGGCCGCGGGCGTTGGGCGCGAACAAATCATGCGCGGGCGAAAGCGCGCGGGCGAATTGACGAAAAACACGATTTTGCCAATGGACGCCCAAAAGTTGAATGGACGCCCAAAAGTCGATTGGACGCCTATTTTTTCAATGGACGCCCAAAAAACGAATCGACGCCCAAAGTGCAAAAGAGCCCGTTGCTGATATAATCAAGCTCTTCTTCTCGTTCTACTCCACACAAATAACTCATTTGCAAGAAGTAAAAAATAATTCAACCAATATTTCGCTGTTTATTTGACGGTCGGTGTACCGTACCGGAACGGAACGGATTGACGGTACGGCGTCTACCATACCGTAAAACTTCCGCTACGGTTTGTACCGTACCGACGGTAAGCCTCCGGTAGGGTTTTGCGAGGTCTGATCATGTGGCCTGTATCCACGGCGTGCTCCCGAACGGCTTCGAGCAGCCGCCATCGCTTCGGAGTGTCCGACTTCCGCTTTTTACACACGAAACTGATGTTTGTTGCTAGGATTCGATCGACAATCGTGCGTGTTTATCGTGAGCGTAAGCAAATGTACAGGCAAACATCGAAGAGAATTTTGGTAGATTGCAACAAAGAAGACGTAGATCACTCGCGGAGATCTCGAAGCAACTCTTGGAGTTCGGGATGGCGGCGATCTAAGGCGCGACGGGCGGTGCGTCCGCCGGGACCGCTGTGGAGGTGGTCGAAGAAGTTGAGGACGTTCGCGCGGAAGCCGGGGATGTGGCCGAGGGCGGCGGCCAGGTGGACGACGACGGCGACGTTCTTGGCATTCAAGTTCGTCAAAATGGAGTCCACGCACAAGTCCTGAACAAAAAGATTTGTGAGCAAAACGGAGAACGACAGAAACACACGACCAACTCCTTCACGTCGTAGCGATCGGCGATCGGCAAGAGGTCAAAGGCCGCAGTCCGGAGATCGTCCACTTCGCCCGTGTACAAGAATTGCAGCATCCGCTTGACGTCGGCCGGGCGGGCATCCTTGATAGTGACGCGCTTCTCTCGCTTCTCATCCGTCCCGTGAGAGAACATGGCGGAAAAAACGGGCGATTGCGGAAGGACGATGCGCTTTGAGACCTAAACGAGAAATAAGCGAGTGAAGGCCAAAAGATCGATTGGAGCGAACCTTGAACGTCCGCTGTCCACACACGATCTCAAAGTCGGCGTGTTTTTCGTCGTCGAACGTGGCGGCGATCGCGCGGAGAAGCGGCAACTCGATGCCCCACTTTGTCGGCGGTCCGATCGGCGAAACGGAGTAGTTGACGAAAACGGGGCTGTTTTCCGCCAACTGGCGCACCTTTTCGGCGGGCGAGCTGAACACCCAGCTCTCGCAATTGACGGGGCAAAGGACTCGAATGCCGGCTGAAACAAGCAGGAATTCCTTTGTAAGGCGGGACCCTGTGTGCGTCTGTTCGTCACAAACCGCACCTCAACTTTTAGCGCTTTGCTCCGATCGATCTAAAATTTTTTCTGGCTAGAGGAAGTCGCATGCGCGAAGTCTGAAAATGTGCATTTCGACCGCCGGCGGGCACGTTGAACGTTCCGTGCCGAGGTTCCGCGCCGTACCGTTCTGCTCGGCCGTGCAAATTTCCCCGCCCTGTGGACAAAAAGATGCGCCTTGAAACGAGGAACATCTTCTCAGTCGACCGCATCATCAGGAAATGTCGTTAAAGAAATTTGTGATCGACCAAAGTAGAAAGGTCAGTGCGGAAAATCGAAGAGGTCCACACTCGAAGGCGCCGTTCTCCACTCTCCGAATTTTATTCA
Source organism: Aphelenchoides fujianensis (assembly GCA_024699865.1). NCBI lineage: Eukaryota > Metazoa > Nematoda > Chromadorea > Rhabditida > Aphelenchoididae > Aphelenchoides > Aphelenchoides fujianensis. The sequence continues at coordinate 61,556 of JAMPIO010000344.1, forward strand.
AAAAACTAAAAATAATCCTATCTAGAAAAAAGTCTTGCGCATCTTTTGAACTCAATTTTGTGTCGATGGAACGCCGATTTCGACACGTTAAATTCGACCGAAAATTTTATGTTGGTTGGGAAACTAGAAGCGAATTTTAATCTCGTCGTTCTCATCGACTGTCGGGTTTGACGATACGTGTGTAGGCTCATTCGAAAGGGCAGAATGCGGGCATTACGATGGTGTGCAATTTGTTGTCGTTCTTGGCCCACATGGCCACTGCGGCTTAAATGAACCGGACCCTTGAAAATGCGCTAAAAACGGGCGGGTTTGGACACAGGTGGACGGAATCTTTTGAAACTTGGCATAGGCATCGAGTACGTAGTTGCTCTGCTTACAACCGTTTCAGATTTTCCAAACGTTTGGTTGCCGAGGAGTAATGAATCGTTCTGTGGTGGGGTTCTGCACTCCGGCTTCGCGGTCGGTTTCCAGGATTGCCGCTGCCACTATTTATCTTTTGGCACTTGCTGGCATCAAACAAACTACGGAGCGTTGTTTGCGGGTAAGGGATAGCGCTGCGCGCCCCGTTGTATTTGAAGACAGCATTCCCGTGGGGCTTTTGCAGTTCGGATCGGTTTTCCTGGAGACCGTAAGAGGGTAATGGACGGACAGAGCTGGGTCTGTTGAGTAGCGGCCCATTCGCAGAGCTTTCATTAAACTCGGGCGTTTGTGGACCGCGACTCGATCTTCTTCCATTGCAACGAGCACTTGACTTGTCGAACAAAGTCGACAAAAGCATTCGATACGCACCAGTCTAACATCACCCCCAGCAAGGGACGGCGCGAAGCGCCGTCACAGGCTGGTAAATAGTAGAAAAGCGATTTGACTTGCCGAGTTTCGGCGTGCTTTCGCCCGTCGCGTTCTCCAGCCAGACGGAGTGCTGGAAAACGACGCGCGAGTCACCGCCCAAGTTCTTGACAGCGACAAAGAGCTCGAAGGCGTCGTCCTCTTCTCCCGGAAAGCCCGCCGGAAAGGCGCCCAAGCGGAAGGCGACCGCGCCGAACTTTTCCACGTGAAAGTAGGGCGACCACCAGAGCGGCTTGAGAGCGGCCGATCGACTGCGCTCGGTCAGGTCGGGGATCTCCCACTGAAAGGCGGTCGTCTCGTCCGTCGGCTCGCCGACTTTCTCCACGTCCATTGACATGCGGCAGCAGAGGAAAACGGTCGGCGAGTCCTCAAACGGCGCGAGCTGCTCGGAAGGCAAGAACGACTCCCAGCCCATGATGTTCATTCCCTTGAAGTTGAAAGTCGCGGCTGATTGTGAGGAGGGAAAATGCGTGAACGAATGATCAAAGAAAGGAACTCACATTTCGTTCGGCTCTGTGTGCCATCCACCCCTTCCAGCCACGCGGTGCACTTCAACTGGAAGCGAAGGTTGGAGTTCGCGTCGCAGACCTGAACGTGGAAGGCAGAGGTGCGGCCGTCGTACCGAACGAAACCTCGCGGGTCGAAGCGGAGGTAGAAGTCGACGCGCCCGAAACGGAGGTCCGTGAACGCGAAGAGATCGGAGACCCACTGATCGCCCGGACGGGCGGCTTCGAAGCGGCGGCCGAAGCCGATGAACGGCCAGCGGATCACTTTCTTGGAGCGACCGGCCATCCCACGAGTGATCGCGACCTGAAATCCCCCCGTAAAGGCGGAAAACCGGTGAGGCTGTATGTCAGACTGTTCCCCTCAACTTTTTAGCCGTTGCTCCGATCGATCTGAAATTTTTTCTGGCTAGAGTAACTCGTATGCGCAAAGTTCGAAAATGTGCATTTCGACCGCCGACGGGCACGTTCAACGTTCCGTGCCGACGTTCGGCGCCGTACCGTTTCGCGCCGCCGTTCAAATTCACTCGCCCTGTGAACGAAAAGATGCGCCTTGAAACGAGGAACATTTTATCAGTTGCCCACATTGTCAGGAAATGTTGTTGAAGAAAGTTGTGATCGCCCAAAGTCAAAAGGTCGAGGCGGAAAATCGAAGAGGTACACACTCGGAGACGCCGTTCTCGGCTTTCAGAATTTTATTAGGCAAACAAAAAAGCTCCTCCCTTAAGGACGGTTGGGCGCATCTTTTAATCCCGCGTTTGAGTCCGGAGGAGTTGCCAGGATCTCAGGCTCATGGACCTAAGATTTTGTGTCAGATAGAAAATTTCGATGAATTTCAAACTCATCGTTCTCATCGCACTCTTGACTTCATGGTATGAATGCGGCCTCATTCGAAAGTGCAGAAAATGGTCTTTCCAGCTAATCGCATGTTGTTGTCGTTTTTTTTGGCCCACTTGGCCACTGCGATGCCCGTTAACCAAACCCCCCGATTTTGCGCAAAACCCGGGCGGGTTTGGACGTGAGTAGACAGATTCATCTGAAATTTGGCACAAACATCGAACACGTAGTTGCCCATCTTACTACCGTTTTAAATTTTTCAAATTCGTGGTTTCTGAGGAGTAATAAATCGTTCTGTGGTGGGGTTTTTGGTCAAGGCTTTGCGGCAGGTTTCATCGGTTGCCGCTTCCGCTATTCACGTTTTTTCACTTGCTGGCATCAGAGCAGACTGTTGGGCGCGGTTTTCGGGGCGGATAACGCTGCGCGCGCCGTCGTCTTTGAAGACCGCATTCCCGCGCGGCTTTTGCAGCTCGGATGGTTCTTACTTGGGACCGTAAGAGCGAAATGGACGGACAGCGCTGTGTCTGCTGAGTAACGGCCTCTTCCCCATGTCTTCATTCAACTCGAACGTTTGTGAAACGCGACTCAGCGTTCTTCCGTAGCGACAAGGGCGTGGTTCTCAAACAGTCGACAAAAGCATTCGATACGCACCAGTCTAACGACTCCCCCAGCTGGAGACGGCGCGAAGCGCCGTCAACCGCTGGTTAAACGAGAAATCGATTAAAAAACGAGGCGAGAACGGCGAAAGGATGCGGAGAAAATGATGACAAGCGGCGAGAAACGGCGAGCGGCGAATCAAGGTAGCGAGCCGGGCGGCGGGCAGCAAAACAAAAGTTGAGAGTCGCCCACTAAAATCGATGCTTAAAACTCCGTTGAACAGAGTCGACCGCTGCGGACATTTTTTTCGGCCATTTGCGAGTTTTTTCAGTAGGCCCACAAGTGCGGAAGACATCGAGAAATTAGAAGTCGGTCGAACACTCAATTACAATCCGCCTTCGGCCGACGAAATTCGCTTGCCTTGCAAAACATAAGACGCGAATGTGCGAATCGACAAATGTCCGCGCTCTGTGGCCGACGGTCGCGTTTTTTTCGGCCGACCGATATTCAAGACCGCCTTTCACAGCCAAAGTTTCCTACTAAATTGTTGCCAAAAAAGGAGCAATGCTGCTTCTTGCCGTTGTCTTCTTTTTCCATTTTACGTCGCAACTTTATCGTTAGTTTATTCGCTACAAAACAAAGAGAAGCAGAGCGAATTGTTAGCCCAAACGACGGCTGGGCGTTCATTCCGACGTACAAGTCGAGCAGAAACAAAGACCAGGGTTTTAAGACGATCCCGCTTGCCGGATACGTGTCATTGCAGCCGGCAGATGAGTTAAGTGAAAAGAAATACCGTAGATAGCGATTCCCTGGCCTCCCGCAGTTTTGCCCGTTTTCCCCACTCTTCCCGACCAGCATTCCGTCCTCCACATTGCCGACCACGGCAAATTGAAAAAGCAGGAGAACGGGGCAAGCAACGGTCTATTAGACGAAAAATACCGGCCGCACAATCGTCGAGCAGGCTTGAATGATTAGGGCGAAACCTGCAAACAGAACGAGTAAACTCTCAAAATGAATAGGCGACGAGAATGCAGTAAAAGAACCTTTCACACGCCGCCTGAATAGTATTTTGAGGCCGCTCGCCCGATGGATGACCTCAGGATTCGAGAAATGATTGCTCGAGCGAAGGCGTCCGTTCCGTTCTGCTCGTTGAGCGTGGATCTCTCGGTTTCTTGCTCGTCGCCCGAGTTGGGCGTCACAAACAGCGACAAAACGGCCGGCTAGTCGGTGCGGCGGCGTTTCGGGGGATTGTCATCTTTTCCTTGAGCGCCTGCTGGTTGTCGGTCGGTCGATCGCGCCCCGTTTTATTTAATGAAATAAAACAAAATTCGTTCGATATTGGAACAAGCAGCACACATCTATCCTGTCGCTCCAGGCTCGACGACTTCGTCTGATGAAAGCAGGCGGGCAAGGGGCAAATAAGAATGGGAAGACGACCTACTCGTGATTAAGAACGATTTCTTTTCGTTTAATTGATCTCCACGAGGAGTTCTACAAACAAACAACACGAGTCATGTAATCGGCTGCGTCGGCATTCGAAAAAGAAAATGGGAAGAATTGATGTTTATGCCTGTAGCCAACATTTAGAGCAGGGAACATAGCAGTACATAAAACAACGTAGAAACCTTTATTTCGCAACCTGCAGGACAATGCGAACGCTGTTGAGCACACGCGAGCAGGCAGCCGCCACGAACGACCAGTGATGCGGGCTGACCGGCGGCAGCTCTTCGAGATTCCATCCGATTCGCTGAATGACCTGGTCCCGCGAGACGTACTCCCAGCGTTTCTAAATCATGCAAATGTAAAAGGCGCGGCGAGAAGAACAAACAAACCCCGTCGTCGACAATGCAGATTTGCAAAACGTCACCCTCCGATTGGAATCCGGCGTCTCCCATCGCCGTGGCCGATTGCATTGCCTCGCTTCGCGTGACGTCGACCTGCTCCAGATCCAGACGACCCTGTAAAACGGCAGCCAATATAATTACTCGGCAGATGCAATCCGATGCACTTACCAAGAACGAGCACCTGGCAGGGTGATGCCACTGCAGATTGAAGTGAGCGTTAATGGCGCGCAAGTAGCGCAGAACCCGCGGATCCCCGCCGGCCGCGACGATCGGGCTAGAAATGAGAAGCTTCTGCAGACAGACATTGAGCCCAAGCGGCCCGCAGTTGCCCGCCAGATCCAAGTGGCCCGTGCCCTCGTTGCCGAAAATGAGCGAAACGTGCTTCGAGCTCACACGAAAAAGGTCGACAAAGTCTGCAGATGAAAGGTAAGGCTGAACTATTCGCCCGGTAACTTACACGAGTCGTCCTTGATCGAAATTTGCGTGCGGAAGACGAATGTCTCCAGACTGTCCTCGCGTTTTCGAAGCAATGTGGCGGAGCGAAGTTCGTCCGTCTCCAGGCTGGTCACGTGGCCGGGGAGCGTGTCGAAGAAGACGTCCGCTTACGGGTACTTGAGCCGTTGGGTGCACACTTTAATCGACTTCAACAACGGCATGTCTGAAAGGAAGCCAAAGGAAGTAGTAGAACAAATAAGTGTAAAAAAATTACCGTGCAGCTTTGAGGCGACTTGCATCCACTGCAGCATCAGACGGAAGTTCATGGTGGTGGGGTCGACGACCCAATCGATCGTTATCTCGCTCACATTCGGACACTTGTCGAGAGCGGCCGCTACGTCCACGAGAGTCAACGTGTGCGGAACGATGTACGGCGAGATTTGGATGATGTTGTTGTACCCAATTCGAACCTCCATCGATCGAATTTTTGTCGGATTCTTGCCCATTTCGCCTAAAGAAGAGAATCAGATCAAGGGCGGTAAAACGTGATTTCGGGTAAATTTTCAGAAAACACGACATTTTTTCGGGTTGATTTGGCGAAAGTCAATCAAAAATGACGGAAGAAGTGAAAATCGAAAAACTCACTTCGGTCGACGAGAAACCGGAGCGAAACTAGAAAAATTCGTGATGTGATAAGCGAACGCGCGAGTGGAAAGCAGAGCCGCGAGCCCGCGAAGGAACGTCAAGTGCGCCCGTGTGCTTCGCGGCAAGAAATCAAGCGGGCGTCTCGTCCGCCGTCATCCTTTCTGTCGCAAAAGACGGCGTCGTCGCGTAAATTCCTTTTGCTGGCGCCCAATCGATTGCGGGCGCTCCGAACGCCCGTTCGCTCGCTCGGCCGGTCGGCAGGCAAACGCTCTCATACTGCGCGTCTGCTTCGCTCCCTGTCCGGCCTTTTGCGCCGAAAATCGGGGCCGAATACGAGGGAAAACGAACTGTGACAGGTCTCTTCGACGGGTCTTGCTCTCGTCCCAGACTGGAGCTCACGGCCGGAGTGTCGATGCTTTGCTTTCAGCGCTGGAGTCCCGACGGCGGTGCCGTTCGTGCGGGAACTCGCGAGCAAACACAGTTCACGACTCGACTGCTCGTTTATTGTCCGGCCCTCGGCCTCACGATCAACAAACAGCAATGGAACAACGCGGGAGCTCTCGACCGGGCGGCTTCGCGCCTCGGCGTCGAGTGAGAGGAGAACTTCGAATTGTGGGCGATCGCCTCCGCCTTATATACCGCGATGGAGAGCCGTCGATCGCCGAGGGCGGGGCGGAGGACCATTGTTGTCGATTTCAGGCGATGTCGAAAGCGCACTCGATTGGGCCTTCAACCTAAGCTTGAGTCACGCATTTCCTCATGATTTCTTCATGTTTTGCAGCACGCTCCCTCGACGATTGGAGGCTGATCGCGCGCCGATTTCACAAGTGGGCCACCGCCCTCATTGTTTCCGCTTTCGCCATCGACTTGTTTTGATTGTTGGGGTGGCCACGAGCGATTCACCGCGCGTGATTTCATGCCCACCGGCGGGCGGCCGGTTTCGTCGTCTTCCGCGGATTTCTGCTCGCCGCCGGTGGGGAGCGATCGTGTAGTTTGTGCTTTCGGTCGGCCGCCTTTTCTTCGGCCCGTGGATCTCCGCTCGTTCGTCCGTTGCTGGATTTATTCGCTTTGCTCGTCTCTCATTATTCTGCTATTTGAGCCGTCCGCCTTGAGATCAGCAATTGTTTCATGCTGCGGGTTTCTTGTGCGATTTGTGGTCAAGAAGCTTGTGTGCATGATTTACTTGCTGAGTTTCACTCCGCACTTTGCTTCAGGTAGGCGAATGGTCGACCACGACCATCACAACTAACCCCTCTTCCTCGTTGACAACGAAAGCTTCCCCACCCCCTCCCTGGGCTTGCACGAACGAAAGCTTGATCACATACGAGTCGAGCGATGCGGCAAGCAGGAAAAGTTTCAACTGGAACACTTCAAAAAGCATTACAATTGATCAACACGAGAGCCTTCTTTCTTTGGGGATCCACCCGCTCTCAGCTGATAGAAAGCTTCCAGCGAATCCAACAGGTCGTCAAATCGCTTTGGTAGACTGAAGGAGAATGCGAGCGAGTTCTGTGCTGTTTATTGTTTATTGTGTGAAATGATCAGCAGCGACATCATCCGACTGTTGCTTTCTGATTGTCGACGGCGAACAGGGCACACTCAGTGCAAAGGAAGCGAGTGGCCGGCGGTTCATTCACAAGCGACTGGCTTCCATCCACCTTCCTGCCGTGAATGAGCGATTGACGTGAGTGAGTGGTCAGCGGCATTCAACACTCGCTTGTGGCTTTCTGCTCGCCCGCCCCGTCTTGCATATTCGGCGGAAAAGCGGCCGCCAACGAGTGCAAAGAGGGCATGTTCGCCCGCTAATGAGCCGCTAGTGAACATCCTTGCCTGCCGCCTGCTCTGCCGATTGTTATTCGCTGTTGTATGCATCGAATGATGATCAGCCGGACAGTCGAGTGATTGATGCTCGGGCGGGCGGCTTCCATGAAACAAACAATTCCGTTTTGCCACCCGAATGCTCGGCACAACCAACGAAATACTGGCCGGGGCGGCAGCGAGAGAGCGCAAACAATGGTGTCTGATCGGTTGAATGAGGCCATTCAAGAAGACCTCAGGTGGACTTGATTCGTGCAAAAACGATATTACTGGCAGCAAGCGATCTTTCCTTGACGTCCAATGGTTCTTGTTTGCTGTCCGCTTTATTGCACGCGTGCACGCCGATCAACAGAGAGCAGCACAAGGCAGAAGGAGTAGAACCCGGATGCTTTCCCCTCATAATCGTCATCTGGTTAGCACGTGTTATCGGAAAGCTTGAGGAGAACCAAACGGCCAGTAGCAACCGATCGCTGTGGGGGGCAAGCAGAACATCCCCCGCCGTTCACCCCAACGATAGCTTTTCTGTAGTTCAGCGAAGCTTTTGTGACCCCTCAATCACCCCGAACGTCGTGAGCGGAATTGCCATCCAACAACCGACTACAAACATGCCGTCGAAATCCACTCGGTCGCTCGCTGCCCACATTCTTCCACTCAACAGAACGAAGGGGAATTGACGAGGAGAAGGAGGAAACAATAGCTTTCCTCACACTTCGAATGCAAACCTGGGAATCTCGATCGTGAGACGCAGATGAGGAGAAATACACGAGCGATAAGCAGTGATTGCCGCCAATTAGTCTCTTTGACTTGTCGTTGTTCCGATTGGGAAGAAGAGAGCAATTCCATTCGTTTCCGACTTCCGACCAGTTGCTTCAGCGAGCATTTGGTTCTACTGGATGTTCATGGAAGGCGTGAACGGACCTCACAGTGACCAAGATCTAATCCCCTGTCGGTGATCAAATCATCCAATACACGATTGCTGGTGGTTGTAGAAAAGAGAACGGCGCGTGTCGTATTGCGTGTTCAGTTCTTTGTGACAACAAATTGACCGGCGGGATGGCGGCGAGGCGAGCAAAGCGAACGCTGGATCGCGATCACTGCAAATGCGAACACAATCGATCCCAAAGAAAGTTCACTCGCACGTGGCGAGACAGTGAATTCGATTATTGTGCCTTGCTTTTATGTACGCGCGCCTTTCGAGTGCATGATCGATGGCCGTGTCATCGAAATCTTACGCGTTCTTGCTTTAGAGACGTGCGGACGGCGGGTCGCTTGTTTACGAGTTGGACGTGAATTGGAGACTCCCAGAGAACGCGGCAATTGGTGGGGCTTGCGAGCAACCCGCCCTGTTAACTGTTTGAATGGGCGAACAGGTGAGGAGTGGATTCGGTTGAGCAAGCAGTCTTTCATCACATTGATTCGGCATTCTTCTGCTCGTTCTAGCCCTTCGACTCCTCGTGATCACCCCGAGTGCTGATGGCGTCCAATCGAAGCCTTCGTTTTGTGCTAGCGAAACGAGCGGATATGAATTCGCCTTGACTCACGCCTTCTTCGCATTCAATCCAGTTGTTTGGTTGCACATGATGCCCCCACGGCTTGTGTTGCCCGATTCTCTTGTCGTGGACAGCCGAGAGCGAACGACGGCCTGGTTTTCCTTTGTTTCGATTGCCGACTGCCTGTGTGTTGGGACTCATGGGCAATTCCTTCCGCTTGTGGTGCTTTCTAAAGGCTCTCTGCTCGTTTTCCGCCGTCCTCGATCTTCATTCTCGACGCAAATCACCGAAAAGCGAGCGAGGCGGGCCGTAAAACGGCCGGATTGGATCTAAAGCAAGCGAGGACACAAATGCAACGGGAATCGAAAACACCTGCTTATCGTTTCTTCGGTCCAACCGTCGACTTTCGTTGCTGTTACCGACGGGCCCTCTGTGCGTCTTTTGACATTGACAGGCGAATTAGAACGGATGCCTCGTCCCGCTCGTGTTTTCCAGTCCGCTCGGCCGTCCACATGCCCCCCGCCTTCTACTGACTTCTCCGTTCAACCGACGACTTTACAGAGTTCGTGGCTGTCATCCTCCGGTGAGCGGAGAAGCCGAAAGAAACCAGCTGCCACGCTGGAGTCTATGCGGTCACTCCCTCACCCCCCGTCTTCTTCTCTGGTTGGCGTCCCCGTGGTCCACGCCGATCATCGTCCTTCATCGTTCGGCCGAGTGTATGGGCGGGAGCGCTGACAAATCTCCCGCAACGTGCATCCGCCTTCACGCTCAAGCGCCCAGTCCGTCTGTTCGCCAACTCGCCTTCCGCAAAGGAATCTACGCGTTAATTCATGGGTAGCGAGTGCAGTCGAACACCCCTTCATCTTTTGACGCAACACAACGACCGTCACCCGCATCTGATCGTTAGAACCAACTGTTGCCTTCTTGTGCTCTTGTACACAAACGAAGATTTACTTCGCAAGAAAGACGACGGGCATGACCGCCGTTTTTCGCTCGAACAGCCACTTAATATGTATTGACGAAAAACAAATCGCTGCAACCCTTCCCCTTGCAGTAGTCATCATCAAATTCGAGATTATTTGAGTTATACAACGTTTATTGCTCAATCACATCTCCACAACACAAACCAAGAAGACTTCAACAGCAAGAGTCGAAGAAGCGGAACTGACGGAATAATTAGGAGATTAGCTTGCGGGAAGCTTCCTCGAACCAATCCAAGAACATGGCGATCCAATGCTGCCGCTCGTCCAAGTCGAGGGAGTCCGCGTGCGCGTGCGCTCGAAGTAGGAGCTCATGGGTGCTCAGCTCCCCGTCGGGCTCGTAGGTCACCTGAACGCACAGGTGCTCGTCATCGGGCGGGGTCAATTCCATTTCGACAACTGCCTGAAGAAGTTCCGCCGCATCGGGAAGGTAGACCAAGTAGAGCACCTCCTGCCCGCCGACGTGCTCCTGCAAACCAATAGGTACGTAAAAAAAGGACGACTACTCACCGATCCGCCCACAACTATTTTCTCGGTTCCGAAGGGCGCCCAGTGGAGCCACAAACCTCCCACTTTCTGTTCTTCATCGCTGGGCTTCCCGTTCGTCTCGTACTTTCGCAGTCGGGCGGCTTCGTACACCGCGGTTTTCTTGTCGAAGGTACGCGCCCGTTCGGCAACGTGGGCGGCGTACCTAAATAAACAAATTCAATCCTTGTCATGTGCAAAGAAACGTACGTGACGTGTTCGCACTCTGCCAGCGCAGACGCGTGGCGAGGTTCTCCGTAGTCGAGACGCCATTCGGTTCGGAACACGAGCCAGCGCTTCGTCGTGATTCGTTGCATGATTTGCTGCAGTCGATCAAAAAGGAGGATCGTCGGGTCTCCGTTCGTGCCAACCGTGCCACTCGGAGTGATCCGAGACTGAAGTTCGTTTACGTGAGTGAGCGAATTGCGGCGGATCACGTCGTCGTGGGTCCAACCTAGCTGAACAGGGGGCGGATTTGATCTCACTGATGTGTGCACTTACCCGCCAGATGGAATCCTCGAGCCGCTGATCGAGCAGCTGCTTGTGGGCCGGCGGAACGAATCCATTCGACCGGTTGCTTTGGTATTCGCGCAGCGTGATCTGGTAGTGTCCAAACCAAATGCACTGTTCGTGGAGACTCATCAGCCTGAACGAAACGATTCCTTACAAGAACGGAAGCAGAGAATCCACGTTTTGGCGTTGAATTCGCGGGCGCGCGTGATGTCCGGGGGCGTCAGGCCAATGCCGCCACCGAGCTCCGCCTCGACCGCATCGATCAAGTAGGGCGAGAACAACTCGCCGACGAAGGTTTCCAGCACCGTCAGAATCGACTCAACGCAGAACGCGTGCAACGGCGAACGCCGAGTGGGATCCATGGCGGGGCGGATGGGATTGACCCTGAAATGCACCCTTTAAACAAGAGAAGAATAAGGAATACTCACTGAGCTCCCCACCAGCGCCATTCGTCTGTTACTGTCCTCAGACTCTCCATCGTATCGGCAGCTTCCGGGTAGATCGCCCGCAGAAAATGGAGCGCTCCGGGGGGCAGCGGGCGGTGGAGGAAGTTCTCCCTGAAAACGACACACAGCATTAACGGGTGTGCAGTTAACTTACTGGATCTGGAAAGGAGTGTCAACCTGAACGCCGACGTCGTGGACGACGATCGCGGGAACGAGCGGTTCTCCGTTCGGGGCCTGATGATCGTCTCCTCCATTGGGGGGAGCGTCGCCTTGCTCCATTCCGCGGGATCTCCTGCAACAAAGTAACCAAAGGAATAATAAACGGTGGGGGGTGAACACGGCAATATTTTCCAGCAAAACGGAGCAAGGAATTTAATTCCCTTTACGATCAAAACTCCAAGAGGAGATTTATTCAACTACAACATCAAATCAAACCCAACGGGAAATTTCACGCCGCCCTGAACCCAAGCGAAAATCGCATATTAATTTGTTTTTCCGCCGGCAAGGCTGTTGATGAGGGGGAATTTATCGGGGATTTTTGCTCGTCAGCGATCGGGGAGGATGTATTGACCATCATATCCACAAGAACATAAAATCAACGTTTTCCGAAAATATTTTCTCATTGCTTTTCAGAAACCAGAAACATAGAAAAAAGGGAGAATAGTTTGTGTGAGTGTGTGCGTGTGCAGCCGGACGCGTGCCCCGTTGTCGCAGACGAATGAGCGGCGGTCGGGAGGAGATTTGCGTGCGTGGGCGGCGGAATTTGCGTAGACGGGAGGCGGGCCGTTCATGAGTGGAATCTGCATCGGTGAGTTCAAAAGCTCGGGTGGCGGGCGAGAAGTCGGGAAATGATCGTCTGTTCGGGCAAGACGGGCGGGACGGGAGTTTTGCTGGATGGCGGGAAGAGCCGCATCTTTGATAGGAAGCGGCCAGTGGTTCTTGAAAGGGCGGCAGAAACGGTTCTTCGAACGATCGTGAATGGATTTGATGGAACGAACACGTTCAAGTAATCACCCAAACGAACGGCAATCCGCACGTTCAACCGAACAGAAAAACCGGCCGAACAAAATAAGGGAGCGCCCGCACGAGCGACCGAAATCAACAGCCGACTGGGCGTCTCCCTTCTCCTCGCGTGCTACCCGCCCGCCAATCGCGGTGGAACCACCAGCGGGTTGGCAAACTGCTTCACGTCGTCTACGTTCACCCGGCATCTTATACTGTACCCTCTTTTTCCGCTCTTTGCACACAAGCATTCCATTTGCACCTGCCACACAAAAACTAGCTCAACAGATGCAAAGCTCCGCAGACCACTCGTCCCAACACACTTCTTACCGTCTGGTATTTTCTCGTTGATACATCACTTCCTCCTCGACCTCGGTTGTTCGACTTCAAATTTACAGCGGACTGACGTGCAGCGAAGGAACGGCCAATTTCTCCACATTCCCGCACACAGAAAGCCATCTCGTTTGGCTGGCCGCTCGGGAGTTTCGGCGGTTTGGTCGCCGCAGCGTTCGGGTTTCCGTCCATCCGCTCACGCCCGTTCATTGATCCGGGTCCTTCGCACGTGTTAAACGAGTGATAGATCGAAAGACACCCGTTTATTCACTCCACCGCAGCTCGAAGTAATGCACACAATTATTGCGACGTCCCACATTCACGCGCGCGTCCACCAGCAGCGGGTGGCTGAACGAGGGGCGGGCAGCGAGTGGAAGACCGAGAAGACGCCCATTTGCAGCTCGCCTGTGATCAAGGGGGCTGCAATCCGCGCGTTCAGGCGATCCTTTCTGCGTGCACTCACCGAATGGATCCCCGTCGACTGCGCACTTGATTGCGTACCGCTCGCCGCACGAAACGATTGCGCTTTGATGCTAGAAGACGGTCAGTTCGAAGCGTTCCCGCTCCCACCGATATTGGTTTGTTGCGAAAGGTTCCGGAAAATGAGCCGAGCGTGGAACGAAAGAACCCGGCCGAGCGGGCAGGAATCAGCGAAGTTTCAAGAAGTTTTCTGTCGCTGTTGCTCGCCTAGTGGTGGGTTTTTGATGGGTTTCTCGCCCGGATAATCATCCACGAGCACAGGTGAACACATTCAACGGTCGAAATTCAAACAAGTCTTCAATTCTGACGTGCTTGAACGCGAGAAGCGAATTGAAAACTGCGTCCACTTGCGCCTACTCGGGCGAGTACTTTTGTGCCAGGCTCGGCTCATTTTCCGGAAACTCGCAACAAACCAATACCCCTTCATCGAGATGGTGCGGATCGCATTGGAGCTGACGTAAATCAACAGAGAGGTCCCGAAACGAGTGGATCCCGTACAGCACGATCCGCCCTGCTGAACTGTTTGCATCTGACCCATTGAATGAATCAGTAGACGCATGAAGTGCACTCAGGATCGCGCCCAACCTCTCAAACAAGGCGCAGCCGCCGGGCGCTGCGGAGTGCCCCTCTTTGCGGCCGGTTGAGCGTGTTGCGCGTCGTAGAAATGTCAGTTTGTAAGGTAATCTCGTTGTTAGTTTCCAGTTATGCAAAAGAATTTCTTTTTGTAGGGTGGAAAGCAAAAACATAGGATCTCGAGAGTACATAAGTACCCTTTTATTCTCTTCTCATCTGCTTCAAGGGCCTTCTACCAAGGCGAACCTCCGCCACCTGCACTTGCCCCGCTCTTCCACGTGCTCAATCTGTCTTCGGCGGCGGAAGGACATCGCCTCTTTGTCAAACTCGCAGACGAGTGGGGTTGTCAATGCAATTGACGTCGAGATTCTTGCAGATGCAAGCTGCAGCTGCAAAGGCCTGTAAGCTCGAAGAATCACACGAAAGAGTATTTCTTCGCAATGATCGTCCACTTGCTGCAACCCAAAACGGAACGCGTGCGAGTGCTTGCTGACGTCTCGTTAGACAACTTTAGAACCGTGTGGGACGCCCGGGACATTGCGCATGCCCGAGCCGCATTTCTCGACCGGTAATTCCCAAAGAAATGGTTCGATTGGAAATCTTCCAGTTTCCATTCACTCATCGACGAAACTTGGACGTTGTTAAACCCACAGCTAGTGGAGCAGTACTACACGGCGTGTTGTAAAGAACCTCGTTTTGCTTTTTGCCACGAAATTGTGTCCATCCCATTTATCTGCAACTACAAGTACTCCGCGCGTTTGTTCATGAGCTCTATCCGCGTCAGCCATGACCTTGGGCTTCTTCTGTGCATCGACAGGAAGTAAGTTCTTTTACCATCGTGTATAACTAACGTATTCACGCATTTAGTTTTAGTGGAGTTCACAAATGTCGCCGTGCGAACGTCTCTGTTTGCATCCAAGCATCAGATGCCGCTCGTCATTACCTTTACGCTCCTCTGATTCGACCTTAAGCGTGTCTTTTGAATCTAAACGGATTCGACTACAGTAAAAGTTCAGGTCGACCATTCTCTCTCTATGGCAGCAACGCGCTCGTTTCATTCGCTCATACTGGGATACACAAGCAGGGAATGGCCGCCGGGCCAGAGAAGAAAGGACCGACTGACCTTCGAGAGGCGAGTGTCCGCGCGGGTTGGTGGACGGACAGCTGGACGCACGGGTCGGCTCTCGGATTTGGCGACATGGCGGCAGGCCGGCGGCTGGATCGCGCTTGAGTCACGACTGAACTGCGGGCGGGGCCCGGATGCTTCCGGCGGATCTGAAACGAAAGGAGTCAGTGAGAAGTACGCGATCACGACCGAGGCCGTCGGTCGTCCGCAAGCGGCCGTCCGACAGACGCTTCTCGTTGCCGGTTGTCGTTTAAATACTCCCACTCGTACTTTCCGATCGGGCGGTGACGGGCTCCCGTTTCTTACGCGGCGCTTCCCTTGTTTCCGCGGATTTCGTTGAGGTGACGCATTAGTCCGCCCGACGTGACCGCCGCGGTCTTTTCAATGAGTCCTCAAAGAGCGGACTTTCGCACGTTCGCCTCTGCCTCGCGGCCGCGGCTGGGCGCTTTGTCCCTCTCGCTTTTTGCAAGCGCCCGCTCGGGCAACGCGATCGGCGGGCAATCGATCCACCAAGCGGCTTTTCGCGCTCGCCGCTTTCCGCCCCGTTGGTCCAAACGGGCCGTGAATCCGAGAATCGGAGGACAAGATTTTCACTCCAAGAGCTCAAGATCCACTCTTCATAGTTCGAACACGGAACACACGCCTTCAGCGATCAAAGGCAACCCCCGGAGAACACGGGATTTTACACCCGCCTGGCGCAGTCGACGGGCAGGAGGTCGGGAACGAGCAAGCCGATCCGCAACATCTCAAACTGCAAGCGGGAGAACTAGGAGAGTGAGTAGAGACGAGAGACCCGCATGTTGCGGGGCGCAGAAGACGACCGCCGGCTTGCACAAGTATACGTATGACGTGTCCCTGTGACTGCTGTTGTTGGTCTACGCGTCGGAGTTGCTGGCGATCGAGGTGAGCGGAAGCGGTAAGCTTGGTGAAGCGACCGACCGCAATGTCCATCGCTTTACCGGCCGTTTGCTTTCCAATCTTCGGTCTTCCTCGACGCCTCTGCAAAAAGCTTACTCTTTCTTTCCACTCTTCCCACTCACTTACGAGAAGCCGCATTAGGTCGACACTCGCGCCACGGCATTAAGCGAGTGGACGACGAAAACATGAGCGAGCGGTTCACACTGCTTCCTGCCGCTCGCGTCCGACCACTACCCGCGCGTTCTCGGCCGTCCGTTCGAACACGCGCCGAATGGGCGGCGAGAAATCCGCCCGCTTTTCTTTGCGTTGATTCGCAGCAGAATTGGGCGGGCGGCAGCAACGGAGACCTTCGATCGCCGCGGAGGACGAACTCAGACGAGCGGCCAGACGGCGGTGGAGCGGGCGAGAGTCCCCAACGGACCGTCGGTTTGATGGATATCCCGACTGGCGGCAATTCGAAGACGACCGTACACTTCCCTTCCGCTCATTTCAACGAAGCAGTGGGCGAGCGGCTCGTAAAGAGACGAGTGAGGCAAGAAGATCCGCTCGACACAAAATGCCCGCCGCTGGCCGCTCACGAGCAGCCCGAGCTTGCCACCACGCCGGTCGCCGCGCACGACGAACACAAAGAGCAAGGGCCGCACAGTGGGTGGCCGTCCGATTGCTGAAGCGTTCTGTCCTCACTCCCCTCCGTCTGTACTGCTTTCGAACAATCTCTACACTTCTCCCTTGTGCTTGTCTCCCATTTACTTGTACTCCTCGCGCTGCGGACGGCACGATCGTCGCGTGTGTTTATTCCGTCGAATAAACACTTCGAGTTCAAGGAGAGCGATCGGTTTATTGCGGCGAATACTCGTACAGGCAGAACACAAAAACGGGCGTTGGACCTGAGGAAGGATTAATCGAGATAGAAAAGAGGACAACGGGAAGAAGAGGCGGGGAACAATGGAAAACCAAAGGCGGATTGGGCGGACGGGCGAACATCAACAGAACTCCTTTTTTCGCGCCTTCATCGTCGTGAGGATTTCGGCCATCTCTCGGCGGAAGTCGGTGAGCGCCCGTTCGCACTCGCTGCCCGCTTCTCTTTCCTCCGGCGATTCAGCGCTCTTGTTGCCCTCCGCCCGCAAGCCGCTCGACTGTGCGTTGATTGCGTCCGACGCGGGGAAAATCAAAGGCTGTCTGCAGGCCGTTCCGCACGTCGCCGCTTTGCAGAGATGCCACAATTGAAACTGATTTCAGTATCAGAAGGAATTTACGTAGTCGGGAAGCAAAACAAATCGCAAACTTGCCGCGCCGATTTCACCGGTCCGATTGCTCGAGCCACCTTTTTCGAAATCCCCGATCATTCTCACGACGAGCGAATGGTAAACGTGAGCGAACGGCTGAGCATGAGACAAGGCGGCGGGTTGGACGGCCTGCCAAGTAGACAGCGGCGTGGGCAGCAGCAAGCGAGCGGACTACCCGGCGAGTGATCGTAGGCGGCGGAAGTGTGGAGACCGAGATCCGACCAAATGTGCATCCTAAATGCACGGCCCAGACCGAGAACGCGCCATTTGTGCAGACATGAGATGAGCAGTTAGCAAACGGCAGACAAGGCGAGAGCAGGCGCGGAACAAGGATAGAAGTGCTTGATCCCAGTCGCCAAGTGCCATGAATTAAATTCATCGAATGACGAATCGCATGCCCGATCACTTCTTACCTACCTATTTAAGTTCTTACTTGTAATGCATCAGTTCAAGTGGCACGCAAGCGACTGCCATAAAGAAAATCTGTAAAACGGAAAAAAATAACGAACGACAGAATGGAACCGATTAAAGAGGTAAAAATTACGGTTGCGAATAGGGTTCAAAATTTCTGAAAATCCTACTGCGACTGCCGCTTCCGACTGCAGTCGAATTTCGGACTTAGCTGATCGCCTTGAAGCTACTCTCTAGTTTGACTGCATTCGAAAACTCGACGGCTGACTGCGACAACTTGACGCTTATTGTTGGGTGGACGTCCTTGCGGCGGCGGGCACGAAGATCAGCTACTCGGAGCGTTCGTTTGCTTCCTCGCTTGCACGCCGAAAGCCGTGTACGTGTGTGCCCTTTGCTGACGGCCCTTCTACGCTATCGAACCACGGTTTTTGCTCCAGTCGCCTTACCTGGAAGACAAGCTAAAAGAGCGGGCGCTCTTCAAGCACACGATCCGTTTGTTACAAAAACAAATGAAGAGCCGTTTTGTTGCCTTCTCGACCACCCTTTCCGATCACGTGGAGACCGTCCGCCATCTGGAGGTCGTCGAGCAACGGGCAGCCTTGAAGAGGTCGAAAGCGTTCGTTCTTACGATTTTCTCCGAGGCTCTCTAGCAGCCGAAGGTCCGAGAAGGCGGGCGTTGAAATGTTGTTTCTGTTTGTTGGAATAAAATCGTGTCGTGTAAATAATGGCGAAGCAGCCAAAGTGTCGTCGGTTGCTCGAAGCGCGGACGAGCTCTCACAAAAGAGAGGCTGCTGTTCGTTTGCAGCGACCAAAAACCGCAGCTTATAAAAGAATGCAGTCTGGCTGGAAGCCATCCACTTGTTCGCCGCTCGGCAGAAGCAATCGTGGGAAGGCCACAGCTTTTCCTGTCCTGTTGGCGTCTTTGATGGTGGGATGGTCGGCCATAGTGTCGCTTTGTCTACTTTGAATTCCTTTTTTGCGCCCAATGCGACACCGTCCAGACGCGTTTGAGAGTTCTAGTACGATTGCGCCGAACATGCCCGAGCGGCTGCGTTCGACGAAACGACCGGCGCACGCGGAGTTCGCCCGGCAGCTGAACGGCCGCCTGAACACGTTTGCCAATTTGTGCACCATTTCTACGGTCGGTCAGCTTTTACCTCTTGCCCCCTGCCTCGTACAGACCACGTGTGAGACACGGATCTCGATTCCTGGTTCGATTGTTGAAGCGGAAAGTGGCCGTCGTCATGGTGCGGACAGCGCCGGCAAACGGGGTGGTGGGTCTATTGGCTTCTGTTTGTTTACTTCTCTCCGTGTAGAAGGCTAAAAGATTTGCGCCAAGCCACCTGTACGAGAAGAAATGCGTGCAGTTTTTCGTGCAGAGGAACGGGCGGAACAGCGCGTGGACGAGCAGAAATGGATGCAAGCGATTAATGGCCGAGCGCCCCCAGCAACGACTGGACACTCGCGGCTACTGGACGTGAATTGTCTGGCTTATAGTCACAATTAGGCACTTCCGCTCGTTGCATGGAAACATAACAGACAATGGGCTTCGGCCTGCTAGACGTCATTTCCTGATTTTTTCGTTGCCCACAAACCGGCGGACGCTGTTCAGAGGCGGGCATGGAGCTGCGGCCCGCATGCCGGCCGTGCTCAAGGACGAGTGAACGCGCAAGTTCTTTGATCAGCTGAACGCCGCCGTCCGCAAGGCCCAAATGAACGAGTCGGCTGTCGAAGTTCTTGTTTAGTGGGTGAACTTTGCGACCGTTGAGTCCCCGTTCAGGTTCCGCCACGCGCCCGTTCCGTTTCTTAAAGAGCGCTGCTTTGGCGCGTTCTTCGAGTTGAGCGTCTCAATGGCCCGCCTGGTCGTTGCGCGCGGATACTTGACAGCAAGTGTGAACCGAAAGCGCTCGAAGCACTTACGTACTGGTTCTTCCTTGCGAATGTCTCTTTGGACGTCTGGTATTTCATTTGATCGGAAAAACGAAGTACGGGCGGGCAAGAGCCGCTCGCGTATTCCCCCATGCGCACAGCAGGGATTCTGCTGACGCAGCGTCTCGCAACTGCTCAACAGAAGCACCGGCTTTCTGGTACTTCTACTTCAGACATCCGCTATTATTTCTTATGATTTGCTGGTTTCCTTAACGACACCGACTTCCGGCAAACATCACTCGACTCGTGGCGCTATCGGCCGTCTTCGAAGCTTTCCATGCTCCACACAAAACTGTTCGGCTTCTCGGGACTTTCTTGGCTGCTACCGCCAGTATAATCACACAAATAAGCTAAAAACATGCGTCCACCGCCGGCCACAAGCAGCAAGCGTTCCGTTCGACTCGGTCGGTGGCTACGACGGCGTACGTAGCCGACTGGCGGGATGGGGCGATCTCACGCATCTTAGATCCAACTCTACGCTCCGGACAAACAGCTGTCCGCCCCAACGCGGACAAGAAGCTCCGCCTGCCGGCCGCCGACGGGGCGCGATTCGGGCCGGCCGATCAGTCAGCAAGAGAGCGGCCGGTCGGGCGATCGGCGGATGATTCGTCCGGACCCCGATCGCTTCTTTCATTCGGGACGACCTTTTGCTCCCGTTCGTTTGTCCGCGTAGTTAATCATCGCCTCCTCCCTCGCCCTTCCCTTCCTTTCGTTCCTTTACGAGCCGTTCGCGTTTCCCTCGTTCTGTTAGGTTTATTAACCCAAGTTTGAGTGTGCGGAAATAAATCCCCGCACACTCGCACTTCAGGGTTTGAGCCGCTGCCTTTCGGCCCTCCAGATTGTGAGAGGTCGAAAGGCGATCAAACGAATTCAAGTCCAGCCCACCGAGCGACCTCGTTCTTCTCTCCCGATCGCTCCTGGGCGGACACAGCTCATCGCCGTTGTGTAGAAAAGGGCCACGAGACGGCGGACGGCATCACAGAGTTCCTCGGGGTTTCTCCAACGCGGTAAAAGAACGACAAGCAGGACCTCGTTTTCCGCTTCCTGCGTCCACGGCGGTTTGCAGACGTGACCGTCGACTTCATGAGCAACATACGCAGAGCACCTTCATAGACGAAGGAGTGTAGCCCTTGCGGCAGTCACGTCCCCCAGCTCGAACCCCAACGACAAGCTTTCGACCCGGCGGGCGGTAACTCTCGGTGAATTTGCTTTGCGTGAGACCGCCCAGTCGTGGAGTTCCACAGAATGACCTAGGGAGCGGTGGGCGGCGTGGACAGTGCGGCCGCGAGCGCTTTAAGCTACTCCAGCGGCCGCTCAGCTATCTCCTCAACGCACATGCACAAACAAAACAACGAGCAGACAGAACAATGAAATGGTCGAGAACGGACGCGGGACTTCTGACTTTTAGTTGGGCGCGGCAGTCTTGCTTAAAAGGGCGTTTGCAGGGCGGGAAGTCCGCGTGGCCAGCGTCTCAAGTTCGATGGAGTCCTTTTTCTGAAAGAACAGTTGTAAATACGAGAATCGTTTTATTCGCATATCCACCGAGGCGATAGCGCCGATCTCTCCACAAACCTGCTCGCGTCGTCAATAAAAGTGAAAAGTCCAGCAATTAGTTATCGTCGGCCTGCAGGTCGCCATTCGGTCAACGGGTCGAAACGATGGAGGCCGCGGCTTCCTCATTCAACTGCCAGTCGGCCGCCATTCATCGGCGCGCGACCTTTACTGCTTCTCCCGTCGCTCATGCCGTTCGCCAAGCTTTCCGCTCTGCCTCTATCGACCGCCAGTCGCCTGCCTTTCGTCACAACAGCCAGATCCCCGCCATCAGTCAAGGCTGACCTAGACGGGGGTGTCCGAACGTTACTTTCGAGGCTAAACGGCCGCCCGCGTCGCCTCCTCCGTCGCTCGGGCCATCAGCCCAGGCAGACCTAGACACGAGTCGGACGGGATCCTCGGCAACGCGGGCGACCGACGACGCCGACGGCTTCACGCGGCCGGCGGGGTGGGCAATTGGACGACCCAGCGACGGATCACGAAGAGCAACCCGACTGGCCGGAGTATCCTGCAAACGACGGCGGAAATAAACAACGAAAGTACGGGACTCACCTGGCCTCGTCGAACACGTCCACCAATCTGAGGACGCGATGCTACTTGGAGCTACCCCTGCGGGTGGATACCAGCCGACACCCATTCAGGTGTTATTCCTGCAAACGAAGAGGTTAAACACGGGTACATGACAAAACAAATAAACGGAATCCGATCAGGCACAATCCACGCGAAAACCCGCGGAAAGCCGGAGATTCGGCAGAAATTTGCGAGGAAATGGTTCCTTCTCGTTCACCCAACCTCGTTCGCTTTGAGTTTTGCGCAAAACGTACGCATTGATCGCGCTTGTAAAGAAAAAAGTAGTTCGCGAACAATAATTCGAGCGGAACTGTAAAATCTCGGCCGAAAATTGCAAGAAATTTGCCGTTCGGTCAAAAGGAAAGCGATGGAAATTCAAAAACAAACAAAAGAAGTGGATTTAGAGCTCGGAAAGCTTGAATACGAACAATAATTTGTGCCGTTCATGCTTTCCCGATCGAAAGGAAGAGCACAGGGAAGGTAGGAGGCCCGTTTGAACGAGTGAACGCTAATCGGGTGGGGCGTCTGCTGAGCCCGCGCAAGGCGACAGCAGGCCGCGCGCAGCAATCGATTGGCGGCGGGCAGAAAGCGGACTTTCGACCCGGCAGGTCGCGTTGCCTTCGCCGCGCGGTTGGGTGCCAATTCGAGCCGCCTTGTGGACGAAGTGTTCCGACTAGATTGCAGAACGGACAGACGTGTTTTCTTCTTTTTGACTGAAGTTCGTGGATACCAAATGTTCAGCGGACAAGCGAACGCGATCAACAGCCAAGCGCAACAATATAAACAAGCAGGCCAGTCGGTAAACGCTAGGGCAGTGAGATGATGGCTCCATTAGCCAGGCGCAGCGCTATTCTCTGACTCGGCAACCGGACAGGCGACGTGCCCGAGTTCCCCGACCGCCTCTTCTGATTCGCCCAACTCGCCCAGGAATTCTGTCGTTTGCGCCACCCGACCCGCAGAGTTTATTTTTCTGAGGCGGAACAGAAATCCACGTTGATCAGTTTATTCGGAAGCGATTCCTTTTCGCCTTTCAATCCGATCCGCTAGTACTAATCGGATAATGGCCTAGCGAGCGGAAGAAGAGCGCTGAATAGAGAACAACAATCAAGGAAAGTAATTGACGGAAGAAATGATGGTCGAGCGATTAAGCGAACTCGAATCCGGTGCGATCGCATTCCATCAATTGAGCAGACGGGCTCGCGGATCTTTTCCGGCGAATATGAGGAGCAGCTACGGGCAGTTGGTGCTGAAACCAAACAAGACCGAACAATCAAGTCACAAGCAACGAGCGGCAGGACATCACGTGTTCTTGTGTGCGATGTCAACCCATTTGTTCCAGGTAGAGATCAGAGCGAATGCAGAGTAAAGACGCGCCTGTCCGCTTGTAGGCGCAAACTGCTAGAATGCGGCTTCTGCCTCGTCGTGAGGCTCTCCGCGAAGGAGCAGAACCGAAGATCTCCTTTGGGTAGGGCCGACCATGCGTCCTGGTAGATGATGTGCGCGCGCATGCCCGCAACGATCATTCTTAGAGCTCCGCATCGAACACGAACTGAACGGAAAGCGTGATGAAGCAAGTCCATGACAGAAAGCCGAGTTTGTCGACCGCAAAGACCTTAAGGTTCGGGGAGACCCAAGACGCACCGGACGCTTTTGACGAGCCGCCCGGTTTGCTTGTTCACGATCTCCCTCAATCGCCCCTCCACGCATATCGCCAACGGATTGAGATTGATGGCCGTATTCACTATCCCCGCTCCTCGCACTCAATCATCCCTCTCGTCCTTCAGTTTCTTCTACTCGCTGTGGGTTCCTTGCGGACTCTGGTGTTTCCGCTCACAACGTCCAGAGTGGTCGAATTGTCACGAAAGCATAGCAAAACTACCGGAAAGCTATCGTTGGGGTGATCGCGTGATGTTTTGCTCGCCCTCCTCAACGATCGATTGCTACTCACCGCTTCTTTCTGCTCAAGTTTCCCGACAACACGTAGCGGCAGATGGTGACAGAAATCAAATTATCATCTTTTTTTTGAGATGCCGCACGCGCTTGCAGCCATAGAAGTCCACTTATCCAGCTCAGCCTATTTGTTCGCTTTTCCAATTCACAGCGTACACGTCTAATCAGACATGAAAACTTAAAAAGCGTTCACAACGACGACGCGACGGTAAGAACACTCGTCTTTTGGTCTTCTAACTGTGTTTGTTGGTGAACCTTGCACGCTGTGCATATTAAAATCAGTGATGCAAGCGACAAAAGATTATCCCTGGAATTAACCCGCGTTCAAACCGAGTAGTCATTTAAGTGAAAGAAACAGAGCAAGTAGGTAGTCTCCGCCTGCTGTTGAACCGGACGCGGCAACCATCCGTCTCGACTTTTTTGCGTGCATGGCGACTCGCGAAGTCAAGTGAAGATCCTGCAGCAAATGTTGAATGTTACTGACACTCACTCACTCACGTTCACCGCCTCCATTCACATCAGGAATGTGGATTGAAGTGGGTCCTTTCGAATGGAACCGCAAGCCACTCGCTTTGATGCATTGAGCCGTGCACGTGCAAGTGGATTTCCCTGGCTGGTTCGCCGTCGACAATCGGAAAGCAGCAGTCGAGGAGATGTCACTTGCTGATCACTCAACAAGAACAAAAACAGCACAGGATTCACATGCCTGCTCCTTCAGTCTACCAAAGACAGCAGCGTTCGAAGCCCGAACGATTTGCTGGAAGCTTTCTCTCAGCTGTGAGCGGATGGAGGCCCGAAGGCGGAAAGCCCTTGTGTTGATCAATTGTGAGGCTCTTTTTTTGAAACGTTCCAGCTGACAGTGTGCTCTGCCTATGTCGCATCGATCGACTCGTTATGTGATCAAGCTTTCCAAGAGGAGGCCTTCGCCGTGAACAAAACGGCCTGTAGTAGGAAGGAAGGAAGAAAGGCGAGTGCCCGTTTCACGGTCATGCAAGTTCTCAAATCGCAGGCGGGACTTGCGGTAATTGGCGGCAGAGTAAAAAGAAGCGACCGAATGGGCGGACACGTGCGAAAGGTTGCCGCTCCTGCACTCGCAAAACTGAGCAGACGAATGACCTACGCTTTGTTTGATTACCGCCTTTCAGCATTGTGATTGACGGCCAACTGGAGGTGCCGAGCGGCGGGCGGAGTACCGGAAAACGCTAGTGAACGAGGAAGACCGTAATGCGGAGGTCCACCGGACACAACCGAGTGGACGGTGGTGGGACGAATACTAACGGTCTTCTTTTGATTCAATCCACTAAACCATTCAATGGAAGCTTTCATCTAGAATGCTCTCGGTGGTATGAAAGGAAAGAGCAAGTGTGTGTTCTTGCTTTGTTGTGCATTGGTGAAATCGACCCTCCATCCACGTCAAACGAACGGCTCGTAGTCACAACTCGCCGGTTTCAACGACAGTCGGCGTGTTGCATCGCGCTTTTTTTGGACTAGCGACGAGGAGGTGAGAACGATCCGTTGAAAAGCTTGTGGGCATCACCGATCAACGGTTGATGTGGATTCCCGCATCTTCGATTTGATC